>PVJL010010724.1:0-47319 GCA_004026885.1 Lyroderma lyra
CGCATGCACACACACACACATGCACACACGCGCACGCACGCACGCACACACACATGCACACGCGCGCACACACACGCACACAAACACACACACACAGGCTCCTTTAACTTTAAGAAGCAGAAGCCAATAGGGAAAGGTCATCCTGTTCATTAACTTACAAAAAGACACAGCATTCCTTAAAACTTAAGAGAAACAAATTTGGGTAAGAGTATTTTTATATCGTTATGAAACTAACAGTCTAATAGTCCCAAATGTTGGCCCAAACTAAAAAAATTATTTTAATTTTTTGAAAAAATTTATGAATAGGAATCATTGGGGAAAAACCTATGGATGGCTACTTCTTACTGAGTTATTCTGGGAAGTTGTCTAAGGGCTATACTCCCTTTTACACCCTTTTAGAACACACATATAGTCTACAAAAGAGGCTCTGAGCCACCTCTCTGTGACCACCCGCGTCCCCTCCCTCGTGCCCCACAGGAGCCCACCCTGTCCTGTCCTGGGTGGGAGTGCCGGGGGCTCAGACTCCGACAAATTTCATTTGTCCTCTGCAAGGAATGTGGCCTGCTTCTCTGGGGCTTGCTGGCACCCGCTGGGAGCCCACAATTACAGCTTGCTGGACTCTAGCTTCCAAGCTCCGGGCTCGTCCAGGTGGCCTCAGGCCATGCTTTCTGCTGGAAGACAAAAGAGCTCATTCAAGGGCGCCTGGAGAGAGCGCTGGAGCCTGGGGCTTCTGGGGTGTCTGGTCGCCTGGGTTCCAGAGCTGTCCTCACAACCTAAGTAACTGGGTAGAGGGTCATCCCACAACCCACCTCCTGGAAAAGGGGGTGGAAATGAGATGTTTTTAATGTCAAGCAAAAGGAGCCAGGCACTCTGATTCTTGCCAGGTCGAAACCAGGCAGAGGTAATCTCCAGTGCTGGAGTCATGATGGGCGGTGAGGGGTCAGGCGGGGGCACAAGGAGGGCTCTGGGCGCTGGTGATGCTCTGATTCTTGATCTGAGCACTGGTTCCCACACGTGTTGACTTAGAGAAAGTTGATGGAGCTCCTCACTTAAGATGGGTGCGCTTTTGGCATGCATGTTGAATTTCTATAGAAAGCTCACCTAAATAATTAAAGATCTTCATGCATGCGGTCGGCTCACAGGCATCTTCTCTGTCCATCCAGCCTGACTCTCTCCTTTCTTCCTTCTACAGCCTGAGTCACCAGCAAACTCACTGCTCCAAGTCATGCCAAGTCCCACAGTGCACGCTGCCACAACCCGGGGAAGAGCAGGGGACTGGTAGTGCAAGGAGCAAGGAATGTCCAGCATTTATTTTTAATTGATGTGCTCATTTCCCACTAATATCAAAGCAGTCCCAGCACCCAAAAAGGCACCAGCCACACCCCGGTAAGCCCCACACTTCTCAGGACTGGCAGAGGTTCCACGGGCCCATTTACTGAAGCCAGCTGATGAACAAGCCTCAGGGAAGCACCTGGAAAAGTCTGCACGGCTGCTCCAGCTCTCATCTCCAAGTGCGTCTGAGCCGGGGGTGGGCCTCTCCTCCTGGAAGTCAGTGCCACCTCTCGTTACCGTCAGCCTCACTCCCCAACCTGCTCTGGGCTTGCTCTGGGCTATCAGAGATATCAGGAGTTTCCAATAAACGTTTCCA
This sequence comes from Lyroderma lyra, assembly GCA_004026885.1. NCBI lineage: Eukaryota > Metazoa > Chordata > Mammalia > Chiroptera > Megadermatidae > Lyroderma > Lyroderma lyra. The sequence continues at coordinate 1,649 of PVJL010010724.1, forward strand.
TGCAAGTAGTTGGGGGGGGGGTCCTCCTCTTCTTTTGTTAAAAAAAGGTGTTTTGCTTTGTTTCGTGTGTCTTTGACACAAAGGAAAACAGAAAGTGTAGAGGCCATTATGCGTGCATGGGGTGAACCCACAAATGAGGCAGCTGGACGCGGATCTCTCCCGAGGCCGTGTGACAGGTGTGGGCATGGCTCTCCAGCGCTCCCTTACTACAGTCACTCTCTCAGAGGGGCACTGCCAGGTCACCAGCACCGCTGCCCAGAGGTTCAGGGACGGGGCCTCACCTCCACGGCCAGGTGGCTGCCAGCAGCGCAGAGCGAGGAGCAGGCCAGAACGCCCCACCAAGGGGAGGCTCCGATTTCACCAGCGCTCCCGCTGGCCCCAGGGGCCCCGTGCCCTCCCAGTGCCATTGACTCATCCGGCAAACTAGCGGCCATCCTTCCCCGTGATGCTCTTACAGCACTCTCCTTCAAGGCCACCCGTGTCCCCTGCGCGGATCCCTTACACTCCTGTCAAGCACCGCCCCTCTGTCCATCCGTCCTTCCGTCCGTCCTTCTCTCCCCCAGATCAGCTTCTTGTGTTCCCACAAAACAAACAGCTTCTGTTCAAACTTCAACCCAGCGCACCTCCGTCTCCTGACACCTCCCTGCCCCAGGAGAACAAGAGAACCCCCCAACCCTGGGCGTAAACACAGATGGGCGCAGACGGCAGAGCCAGGCAGCGGGGAGGTGTGAGGGGAGCACCTCAGGGCCCACTCAGCAGGCCCAGGAGTCAAGTCCCAGATCCCAAGATCAGACCAGGAAAGCCTGAAAAAGAAACAAACAACTGAAGACTTTAAAAAAACAGTGTCTTTCTGAAGGAAGAGAAAAAGTGAGGCTGGCAGCAAGCTCGGCCTGGCCGCAGGCCTCTCCCAGGGCCCTCAGGTCCTCGTAGGCACACATAAAGCAGGGGAGGGGCGCCTGGGTGGCTCCTGACTAGGGGCGGGGGTCTCAATAAAGCTGGGCCGCAGGAGGCAGAAAGAGTTCTAGTAACAACCCCCGTCAGCCACCTAACTCCTCAACAGAAGGAAAGGCCTCAAACACCCCGTGGGGGTTGCAAACTCACAGAGAACAGGCTTTATAACAGCACTGTCCCAGCACGTGGGCCTCAGTCCCTCGGGGCCCCAACTGGCAACCAAGCTGCTGAGAGGCTGGGAGGCCCTGCTAACAAGCACCTAATTTAGGGGACATTCAAAGTCCCCTCTGAATCATGCACTGTGTTCCTCAGTACTTCTTAAACAGGAAAGAAGAAAGCTCAGAAGCTTGTAGAAAACCTTCCTCTGACCGCCTATACAAATTAAGTGAGCACCGCATTTCTGTCCCTAAACATGCCAAGTAAAATCATCCATGGGCAAGCCAAGGTAGACGTCGTAGATCTTGGTTTATTTCAGAATTAACACGTAACCTCAGAGCTGTCATGGAGAAATAAGAACTTCAGCATTGCACGGATTTCCATTTTCTGCCCCCGAGCACGGGGGTGTTTTCATTCCACCTCTTCCATCCCGTTCTTCTCCTGTTTTCAACACTCCTGGAGGTTTGGTCTTCAAACAGAGACAGAGTACTCAGCATTCCTAACCTCTAGTGCCTATGAAAGGTAGAATCCCAAAGCTCAGACGTTAGAAGGACGACAATCAATAATGAGAAACCACCATCAAGGGCAACAGCAACAACAAAGCAACTCTACACAGCCATGCAGACGACGAGCGACGTCAGTGGCAGCACAGCACTGGAACTTCCCCTGGGAGTGATGCCTACGCTCAGGGAGCACCCCGATGCCTGCACAGCTCCTTCGCACCTATTATTTCATCCACGTTGTAGCCCTACTGTGTGGCTTCATCCTCATTTCACAGATGAGGAAACTGAGGTCGAGATGACAAACCAGTCTATGGGAACTAGGATGCAAATCAAGGCCTGTCCGGCTCCCCACGCACTTTCTTCCATACGACCGAACTATGCTCCCCCAAAAGCTAAAACAGCACCCCTTATTATGAACAACACATGAGTTACAACTGCTATGGTTCTCTCTCCTTCCTTTTTTCCCCCAATTTCTTCAATTTTTCAATTACAGCTGACATAGAGGACCATATTGGTTTTAGGTGTAAAACACAGCGATGAGACATTTAGAAAATTTATGAAGCAATCATCCTGCTAAATCCAGTACCGATCGGGCACCACACTTAGTTACTACAATACTACGGACTCCTCGGGTGCCAAAAACATGTATCCACATTTTAAGCTACGTGATTTATGTATCACTTTTCACATAGCAATGTGTAGCACGACGTTCGCTCAAAATGTGGCGTTCATCGAATGAACGCTAGTGTGCTGGGGACAGGCAGGACAGTAAAGGCGGAAGCACTGCTGATGCTGGGGAGCACAACACCATTGTGAAGGTATTTGAACTTCGAGAATGTTGTTTGAGATTCCCCCACGTTCTCCTGACTTAATACCCTTGACTTCTACCTGTGGGGCCTTAAAGGAGGTGGTGTGCCTTAGAAAACCGGCTACCCTGGTGGCACTTTGGGAAGAAACTGAAACGGCATGTGCAGTGGTACAAGTGGGCACTTCGGTCAGTGTTGCTCAAGCTGTAGTTCGCTGTAATCAGAAGTGTCTGCACCCTGATGGTCACCACTCTGAGCACCTCTTATCATCGCAGACGTCAAATGTGACTTGTATTCATCTTTTGTTGTCAGTATGTATTGAGTATTACAATTTTAATATAGTTTTCTACCTTCTTAAAATGTGTGTGCATTTTTTGGCACCCTCTGTAAATTCCCCATGCTGTACTTTACATCCCTGTGACTAGTAACCACCAATTTGTACTTCTTAATCCCTTCATCTTTCTCACCTATCCCCCAAACCCTCTCCTATCTGGCAACCTCTCCACCCTTCCACAGTCATAATTTGAAAGTTATTGGAATAGCGGAACTTCTGATACACAAACCCTAATTTAGTTATACATGTGAAGTGTTGGGAGACCATCCAAGTAAGAAACTGGTCCACGTGGACAATCACTGTGTTCTCATTGCTAAAACACTGGAGCCAGTGTTCCCCTGGACAATGACATTTTGCCACTGCATAGGGTCCACGAAACAAGATACTTATGACAGATATATTTAATATCTACCCCTTGCCTACTGCATGCTATCTTGTGGTAATCATTCATTCAACTACCTGATTCATTCATTCACCCAAACAGAACTTAACTGAGCACCTGATACACTCAGGTCATGGGGAAGATAAAGCTGGAGTACATCCAAAGCCTCTAGTTGACCAGAGGAGAGGAGTGTGCACCTAAGCAGCTATAATGATAAATGCAGGAGTTACGAAGGCCATGAGAAAGGATGAGAAAGCGGGACGCAGGAATCGTCAAGGAGGGGGACACTCACTCCAGGGAGCACGGAACGGTTTTCAACCAGGCTGGCTTTGCAGGGTGGCTAAAATGCAGACTGCATTCCAGAGGTCGAGCTACGCAGAAACACGAACGCCAAGGGCCAGGGAGAAGAGGGGGCGGACATCTGAGAAAAGCTTCACAGGCCCGAGACGGAGTCCGGACTTTACTTTGTACACAGTGACAAGCCAACACCTTTGGTTTGGAACAGGGTGGTGACATGAGGTGAGGAGTGCATCAGGCAGGTTAACCTGGCAGCCCTGCTGAGGAGACCCTGAGGTGGGGACACGGGAAGGAAACGCGATTTGGAAGCTGATACAAATTTTCTGGCACCGATTCACCTATTTGGGAATCAAGAGTTGGGCACAACTTGACCAACTCCGACATGTATGCCCCCCCTCTAACAAGAAATACTACGAAATGCTGGTCAAATTTAAATTACGTAAATACATGGAGTCTCTTTGACTATTTGCTAAAGGAGGAGACAGCCAAGCCATCAATCTCTGGCCTGGAAAACAGCAGATGGTCCTTTTGGCAGTAGGTCCACTGTCCTAGTTGTGTGTTTTGCTCAGGCTAATGCTGCACGTCATTTGTATTGCTTCGGCCTGTGCCATTCAAGCAAGGGGCAGGCAGTCCCAAGATGTAACCATCCAGGACGCTATACTGGGCTCCGAATTCGAGCATTTGGCTACCCCGGACACCAACACATCAAAGTAGATTCCATTCTTCAGGCTCCTGGGCTGGTGACCTGTCAAGGGTCTGAGCACTGTGTAAACAATTCTGGTCCGTTTCCTTCAAACCCCCAAAGACGGCGAGAGAGGAAGAGGAGCATCCATCAGAGGTAACGAGCGCCTATGCAGGCAACACTGGACAAGTCTCGATACTGGTTACAGATTTTTGGAAAACAGCTGCTTCGTGAAGCAAATGAAACCACCTTTTTGAGAACTGGGTTTTTCTGGGCTGTGTTTTCCTTCTGATGTGCTCCTTTCTGCAATAATAATAAAGAAGCTGTTGCAGGCGATGAAGTGACTCACGGCATTCTCTGCATGGATTACGTTTCTGCTACCTTCTGTAAGCAAACCAGTACCAGTGAATGGCACTGGCATCTGCATTTCGGCAGCACCAAAGTCACTTGTGAGAGGGCAGGAGATCCATTTGTTCCCCAAAGAGTTTCATTTTGTCCTCCCAAATCCACTTCATCCCCTTTAACAGGAAACCTTTGGCAAAGGGAAAACCCATCTCTATTCTAATGGAAACTAATTTTTCAGGTATGTAAGTGAAAAATAATGTAGGGCATTCTTCTGAACTTTTTCTCTTAGCCAACCAAATCCTGCCAGTGCGATTCATCAAAAGTCTGCCAATGACTGCAGCTCCCAAACCCGTGGGCCCAAACTGTAGTGGGAAGCATTTGATTTCATAAAGAAAAAGGTCAGTCTCAGAGCCAAAAAGGGAGTTTCCTAGGAAGTAATGCCAAGATAAGGAAATGACCTCTTCAGGGAAATTCTAGGAAGGAAAAGGCAGAAGCAGCCACACAGAGAGGAGTGGGGAAAAGGACGGACGTGAGAACAGTATGACATCCACTTCCCTGGCCACCAGGAAGCAGGACGAAAGTGCAGGTGTGTACCTGGGCCTTGATCTCCAGTGCTGGAGAAGGCAGAACAGAATGCAGTGGAGGGGGATATCTCTGGCCCGTTCCGTGTGGAGAAAAGGGAACGTGAGAGAATGGTCAGTTAAAAGAAATGAAAACACTACACAAACTAGATTCATAACCAAAGTTGTAAGAGGCTGCTATAATCGCCACCGTGTAATTCTGCTGTAAAAACATGCTTTTGAAATTAAGGCCTCGGTGGAAATAGAAGTCCAAGCTGGAAGGCCTACAAGGAAAACAAAGCAGTACTTCTTCCGCACACAGCACAGTTTCCTGCAGAAACTCAGCGAGTAAGAACGGACTCGTTTCTCGTGAAGACAAAACAAAGGCCTCAGTTCTCTTGCCACATGCTTATTAATATTTAGCCAGTTAAACACTGGAGTGGCAGGGTACCAGCCCATAAAAATTTAGTGGGAGGAGACACATGCATAAATGCATGGACACACACACCCCATCCACATGCACCCCCCCCCCACACACACACACACACATTGGGGCATACGCATGCACATACACATGTGCAGAATATTCATTTGCTCTCACTTTGCATGACTGGGAAAGCCCCAAATTGTTCATGCCTTTACGAACCCAATCTCGTAATAGAAGCATTTAAAGCTCTGCTTCCCTGACCACAACCGACTCCCAGGGAAAGAATCTATCTCTGTCTCTATCTCTATGTTTCTCTCTCTCTATCTTTCTCTCTATCTCCCTACCCCCATCCCCAAGATATAAATTCCTCCTTATATTTTTCAAGCCTTGAGGAGCTACCAAGGCCAAATAAGAAACCCACCCTGTTCAATGAACCCTGGAGCTGCGGTGAGTAAGCCTTTTCTTCAACTACAAACCAATCCCATCAATAGGACATCCTATCCTATCCCATCCAATCAGGACTCAGAGTATACATACAAATGGCTTTATGAAAGAATAAAGGATTCTACCCAATTTGTTTACCAGCCTGGTTTGTGTAGCCAAACTTCTTTACGACGGACAAATAATATGTCCTCGCCAAATATAAATGGCACTGATGAAAATTACCATCTTATTGAGGGTTCTCCTGGTTTCAGATGCCTTTACAAATATTCAATATTTCTAACAGCTTTAATCAAAGGACTCATTAGCTCCATTTCACAGACGAGGAGAGGCAGCAGCTCTGGGAAGTAAAAAGGACCCAGGGTAGCATGGAGGAGTCCAGGATGTGGGATTTACACCAGGGTTGGGTCTGATACACTTCATCTTATCTGAAGCCGGATTCTTTCATCAGGCCACAACCATGGGAAAACCCAGCCATCTCACACCCTCCTCCCACCACCCCACCGAACAAGAAGCCTGCATGTCAGCCCACGAGAGCCTTCTGCAGGTTTCCCAAAACGGAAAATTTACGAGGACTTTACAAAAATCGCTGCTCTGCCGAGGCTGCGAAGTGACTTCCAGCTTTAAAAACGAACAAGCGTCTCCCCAGAGCCGATTATTAGGGCTGATGCAGCTCGTAAAACAGGCCATAAAACCATTTCTGTTATACATATTAGTTCTGGGTCTGCCTTTCGCAGAGGCCTGTCAGAGGGGAGACGACTGCGGAGACGCCCTACCCAGGCCCGCGGTCCACCCACACCCGGGAAAGCCTAGACGTGTGTCTTGACCTCTTCCCTTCTTCGCCCTTATCAGAGCCTCTCAAGTTTGTACAAAGGAAACATCATTAACCAGCCTCCTCTACAGGATCTCTGATGGGTCCCAGGAGCCAGGTCTAATTTACTTAAATGACTGAGATCTCTGTCTCCTGGTTACTCAATCCTGCAATACCAGCCAGCAGATATAATTGCAAAGCAGGTAGGCTAGACTCACCAAACTGCCGACTTAGTGCCAGACTTAGTGCCAGCAAACGTTGCAAATTACAGGGTATAAATGTAGCAGGGTGGGTCCTGACACACATTCCTGCAAATTTACATGATCCCTCCCTGGTAGAAAGTGCATTAATTACTCAGGGCGCATGCATCGCCTCTCCTGGATCGGGGCTCTCGGGAGAGCTGGGAGCAACTGGGAGTCCCCCACGAAGATTAAAGCATAAATAAATAATGCCCTGCTGGGGTGGTGGGACTTCTCCAAAGTTCTCAGTCTGCAAACTGTTACCTTTCTCCCCACGGGCCGAGAGGGAGTCACTGAGGCCCACCGTGTGGCGCTGAGGTTGGACGGACCCAAAGGGAGACAGGAGTGTGGGGCAGGCAGGTGTCACAGGAACACCCTTCCCTCTCTGGGGCTGACAGTGCTGCTCCCACTGCAAGGGAGCATGGACGCCAGGTGCGGGAGGGCGGACGCAGCCGGACGTGAGGGCTGCAGGCGCAAGCTCAAGCCCATCGGGGTGCACCCCGTGTCAGAGTGCCATCCCCGCGCCGGGCACTGAGCTGGGCGCACAGAGCCTGTGACTCTCCAAGGCCCGTCACCACAGCCCAGGTGGGAGGACAGGAACAGCGCTCTCCTAGCAGAGCAGGCAACCGAGGCTCGGACAGTTGGATACCTTGCCCGAGCTCCCATAACCAGAGAGGAGTGGGGCCAGGTCTGTGGGACACTCAAAGTCCTGGACTTAACCCCGAGGAGTCGCAGCAGCAGCATCTGAGGGGCAGCCAGCCCCAGGCGCTCGTCAGGGCTCCGGGGAAGGAGACGGCGCCCACACTGACTGGGGGCACCCCCCCCCACCCCCCACCCCCGTCCCAGGCGCACGGCTCTGCGCTTCCACCACGGCTGTGACGTTTACTTCCCGGAAGGACGCGGGGAGGTGCCCCATCCCCTCGATTGCAGCAGGAGGAAAGCAAGGCTGGGAAAGTCCCGATCAGCCATGGGACCAGGAAGTGGTCCTAAGCCACCTATTTACCTCCTAAGTTCAGGGCTTCTCCCTCTAAACGAAGATCCTAACCTGTGAGTTAGCCCTAACTCTGATGACTATGCAGCGGGCGTGGTTGAGGGAGAAAAAGGATTAGAAAAACCCAAGGGCAGGACACAGGAGAGCATGGCAGGGTGCAACCTACCCCGAGGTCCCAGGGCATTGAAAACACGCCATTCCTTCCGAGAAGCAGGGTGTGTGACAGGCCTCATTCCACGATGGGACCAAATCTCCCTGAGGCCACGCCAAGTGGAAAGCTCACAGGCCTCCTGACTGAAGCAGGGGCGTCCACGTTAGCAGAGAGCAAGGCTGAGGAAGCGCAGGGAACGTGGGAGCAAAGCAACAGGCGACTTCCGTTAAAGCGAGAGCAGCCCACACGCACACAGGAGACAAGGTGGCTGGCCTCCAGGGGACACGTGTTCTGTCCAACAGGAGACTGCCTGGACCAGCCCGATAAGGTCAGATCAGGCTCGGCTATCGCAAGGGCGGCTTGTCACAGCCAGATCGCTGTCTCATGACATCTAATATTGATAGGACATTTCCTCTTAGTAATAATAATTTGGTGGATTAATTAAAGTTGGAATTCTTGGGCACTCAAGGCCATGACCTCAATCCCAACTGCAGGAAATTGCACATTCTTTGTCTTAATTGGAAATGTGTACAGTTTTACCTAATAAAAATGTGCATGGTAACCTAATAACACATGCAAGGTGACTCTCTACCAGAAAGCTAATAAATAAAGTTGACACAGTTGTATAGGAAATGGCTCTTCTTACATTAATAAATGTGTAGGGTGACTGAAGCTTCTAGTGCAGAAACACTACCTCATTACTTAAGTGGTACCTCTCTAATTCTTTCCTACTGAAAAGCTGAGAAGCAATGGGGCGGGTGTGTCATGGGGGCCCACGACCCACCTAAGCAAGCCTAGATAAAGATCAGTTGGAAGTCATTGAACTGGAGCAACATTTCTGACCGCCTGGGACCCTTACTGTGAGATGAGACTTATCGTCCTGAAGCCAGGTGAAGTTCTGGTACACTGTCCCCCATCAGGGAGGGGCCTGATGCCTGGACTGGGAAGATGCAATGTGACCCCAGGGTGCTAAGTCCAGAGCTAAATAAAAACAAACAAACAAGGCACCAGAAGGAGATGGTACCAAGGTTATCAATGGGGCCCTCTGGAATGATCTCATGGGCTCCTCTCCAGTCCAGCAGTAACAGTAACAGAACAATGCAGTGCTGGCTACTCTCTAGCTGTTCATGGAATGACAAGGATGTCACAGGAAGAAGTGACAACATGTACAAAGCAGTGAGATTCCGGGCGCCTGCCCTGTAGGAGTCAGTGCCAGGTAACTTTCTACTCCTGGCCATTCAACCCTGCAGGCACAATGGGTGTGGGACTTCTGGGAATTTTTCTAACCTACAGAAATGACACAGATGTACACAAACAAAAGTTAGCAACATGTTATCCACGGTGATGCTTGAAATAAACAGAAACATGGAAACAACACAAATGCCCCAAATGAGGGAGTGGTTAAAAACATTAGACAACATCTACTGGACAGAATTCAATACAGCCATTAGAACTGGTGTGGAAGAGGTGGTGAGTGGGTAGGGCAGGTGTGTCTAGTCTTTTGGCTTCCCTGGGCAACACCGGAAAAAGAATTGTCTTGAAAATACACAAACACTAATAATAGCTGATGAGCTAAAAGAAAAAGATCCCCCCAAAAAATCTCATAGTGTTTTAAGAAAGTATACAAATTTGAGCTGGGCCGCATGCAAAGCTGTTGGGGGTGAGGGATGGACACACCTGTCCTCGAGGAGGAGCAGCCCAGCATAGAGGGACACTGTGTGGTTTCCAAAATATCAATTAGTATTCGAACAGACATCCTAAATTGGGAGACAAATACTGTCTTCATAACACAGATCACAGAAAATAAAGGTAATAAAATAAAGGTAATAAAGGTAATAATATTGACCAACAGACCTGGGGTAAAGAAGATTGAGGGTAAACTAAAATAAGAACGTCTTAATGAAGAGAAAAATGTTCAGCATGTGTGAAATGAAAAAAAGTTACGTTTAAAAACTTACAAACACACACACACACACACACACACACACACTCATAACATCAGGAAAGGATAATACACCAAATTTTTTCTGAATGGTAGGACGACTGATTTTTGTTTTCTGCTTTCTGATTAACTGTATCTTCAACAACAAATAGTAAGAACAGCATAAATGTTATATTACAGAATTTCAATGACAGTGGAGATCAAACCAGAACCAAACTGTCACGGAGTCGATCAAAATAGCTTGAGCTTTGTCTCTGGAGAGATAGCTTCCCCTAATAACTCAAAGGTATTTTTTGATAAAGAAACTGCAGCGTAACGCATAAACAGAGCTCATTATTTAAAGCATTCCCTCACAGAATCTTTCTGTACTAAGTGGCACTTTAATGTGTGACTTGACAGTGTGACAGATACTTTACATTTCAAACATGTCTACATGACGCTCCCATCAGAAAACGTGATGGACTCCTGTCTGAACAGTCAGGCTGGGAGCTGGCATGCCCTCTCCTCAGAGCCCTTGTCACTCTCCAAGCTCGCTGCTTTTCCCCGGGCTGCCTCCCGCTCAGGAAGGTACCACTGAGCAGCTGCAACACCCAGTCCTCCAAAGTCTGGGTGAACCAGTTCTACCACTTCAACAGCCAACACTCACAGGGGTAAGGGCCCCACTAGGCTGTGAGGAGGTCCCCATCCCGTCCCTCCCAGGCCCTATGGCTTCGCCTCGTGCTCTGATGCTTCCGCCAGTCCCAGCTCTGGCCCACTCGGCCGGGACCGCTCTCAGGGCCCCCACACGCTTCCTCACTCAGCGGAGGACTCATCGCGTCACTGCCTCCACTTCATGTCTCCCCAGCTCCTACATCCAACCCCCACTGGCTAGAAGATCCGCGGTCTGCACGACCTAGGTCCCATGTACCTTTCCACTGTGTCGTCCGGGACGCTCTCGCCCACACACGGAGCTCCAGACACCCCACATAATCTTCCATTCTCCAAACATACTTTCTCACAACATAAAGTATTTTGAGCACATAAAGAAGAACATATTTTAATGCCACAGACACTCATGTACCCAGACCCCCAAATTCATTGACATTTCATCATATTTCCTATTTTTTTTTTACGAGTAAAACACAACTGAAGTGAATGGTTGAGAAGTAGCCTCCTACAACCATCACCCCAATCTTTTTCCACTTTCCTCCGAGATAACTACAATCCTGGCGTGTCTTCTACGTTTTTCACTTTTAACACAGAAGTATAACTCAATAGTATACATACATATACACATATGTACACTACATGTGTGTATGCCCAGTAACGTATGTATGTACAAACTTTAGAGACAGATCGATACATAGATGATAGATGGATAAATAGATTACAGACAGGTAGACTCATACAGTTCTGTTTTGTGCGGATTTAAAATAAATTCAAGTGGCCTATACCATATAGATCTGATCTGGTCAGACTTTTTCAAGGCAAGAGCTACTTCTCCAACTGTCACAGTCCACTAGCTATTTATTTTAGTATTCAGGCAGTCACCCCCCCCCCCCCATTGCTGGCGGTCCACCAGTGGACTGCGACTGGCGTCCTGCCCAGCCCTGATAAAGATCCTTCCTTCCCCGCCCCCCCACTAAATTTCTTGAAAGGTTTATCCATGTCAGTGTGTGAGTGAAGATCTAGTATAGTCACTTTACTTGCTACATAGTTCCCCACTTTCTGATGGCGCCATCATTTCCTAACTCAGTTCCCTCAGATGGACAACAAGGCCATGTCCAATGCTCTGCTACTACAAACAGCTGCAGCGAACACCCTCGTAGCTGTCCCAACAGGCATAGGCATTCTCTTGGGTGGCAATGCTGGGTCCAAAGGACACAGGACTCACCCTTCCCACATATTCTGTGCCCAGGGTCCCTGATAAGCAGGTCACCATTGTCACTTGGGCCGGATCCTGACCATGGCTGACTGAACCAGAGGGGGCCATCGATCCAAGGCAGGGTGACATGCATGGTGTGGTCAGAAAAGATGAACAGGGGGTACACATCCCTCCTTTTGGGTCTTTAGAATTAGGGCATGGGCTGGCCAGTGAGCCACGGGAGCTGAGCTGGAGGTGCTTAAGGGAGACGTGGGACTGGGATGGCATGGACACGAAGCCCTGAAGAAGCAGTGGGTATGATGGGGGCACAGTGGGCATGTGGAGTCAAGAACACCTACAAGGAGTGACCACGCAGGGTTCAGAGAGATAGGGGGAGGAGCAGCCTCAGTTCTGGAGAAGCTTCTGGCTCCAGTCCAGGCCTCTGAGGAGTAACCTTGCTTTAAGGAAAGCTGGCTGACTCACGGAGAGAACATTTTTCAAGGATCTGTTCATGTCACCACTGCCACAAAGCCTTCCTCAATGCAACCAGTGGAAAGATTCCCTTCTTCATCCATGCTCACCTTTGCCTTGCACCTTTTGTAGTCCTAGCACATTCGGTCCTAGGCTGTACCCCTTTACTGACTCCAAGTCTGTCCTCTGCACAAGTCTACAGGGGCCCCACCACCGGACACGCACATTCTGCCATTAGTCTGTCTGCCTTACGATGCCAAGCGCGGGCTTTGCACACAATAGGTGCTCAATCAGGGCTGTGTGACTGAATAAAAGCCGAGGACTGAAAAGCAGGGCCTACATTGTCTCCCTTTTCATTGGATAGTCAGGGTTTTACCGTGTCAGGTACTGAGCAGGTCCTCATTACGTGTGTGCTGCGCAAATGACTGAAATGCGGGCTCCCGTGAGCACGCGCATCGGCCCAAACTACTCTCCCAGCGCTCATACCACTGATCAAATTTCAAAGTGGAGGTGACCAGGCCGAAGGATAATTTGTCTCCCTAAAGACGCTAAGTGTCAGTTAAATTGCTGGATTTAATAGGGCCTGACTTCGATGGGCCATTTTGAACAAAAGCAATAACTGCTCCAGTAATGAGCCCACTTTAAATTGCTGTTTCTATTACTCCACTAAAGTCCAAAGGATTCCTTGAACCACTGGACCAGGGCCCCAATTAGAGACCTGCCGCCTTTACAAACCACAGGCCCTGGACTGACATCTTCGTCCCCCCTGGAACCAGCGAGGATCCTTGCCGAGAACATCCAGGACAATCCTCTCCGGAGGTTCATTCGTGGGTTGTTTCTCAGCTTCTGTTTTCGTTTCTGATCAGCGGGGCCCACCAGGCTTTACTGATTTCCATAGTTGAGCGCACACGCCTAATAAAGACTGAGTGTGCTACGGCTGAAAGGGGGCCGGCGGGGAGGCCTCGGAGAATCAATCTAGTAGTAAATGTGTTTACTCTGTTTCTTGGACGCATCCAGGACCTATGAGCCCCTGGGAATGCAGGTAAGCATCCAAGAAGAGGGCGGGAGGGGGAAGGCCTCTATCTGCCAGCGCAGATTGCAATCTCTGACAGACAAGATGAGCGAAAGGCACGTGTGGACTGAGAGTGGGTGACAAACCTGTACGACCAAACCTCGGCTCAGAGGGCCCCGGTTCCAAAGGGAGAGGAAAGCACCACGTCAGCCTCAGTAATTCCGGGAACAGAGCGAGCGGCTGCGGCAGGTCCCCTCAGACACTGGGTGACCGCCCTCCCACAGCAACCCTCCTGCAGGCCAGGGGGTGAGGCAGCTCTCTCCTGAGAAGACCTGCAACTCCGGAGAGGCCGCCCAGGCCCCCTGCCCACGGCCCACGGCCCCGGGGCCTCCTCGGAACGCCCCGCCTTGAGCCGTCCATCAGATGGGGGTGAGGCAAACACGGCGGTAAAACCGCGAGGCCCGGAGCCGGACAGACCCGAACTGGGGGCCGGCCCCACGACTCTGCACCTGTGGGTCTTGAGCAAGTCACATGACCCGCTGGAGCCTCAGCTTCCTCATCTGTCACATGGGGCTAAGGAAAGCAGCCACCTCATCATAAAAATAGCCATCTTCTTTGTTTTGTTTTGTTTTCTATCACATAATGGGCCCTTCTCTATGGAAAGTGCTAAGGGTGTGTTGCCTCATTCCAGCCGTCCATCATCCCACGAGGTGAGGACACTAATATCCTTCTTTGACAGATGAGGCAACTGAGGCTTTGCAAGGGAGACACCCCATTCCCAAGGTTACACGGTGAGCGAACGGGGCGGCCAGGGCTGGCGGCAGGCCTGCCACGGCTCGGCGGGGCCTTCACGCGCTGCTGGGACGCAGGGAGCGTTTGCGTGAGACTTCAAACCAAAAACGAGGAACTGTTCTTGTTTTATTAAGTTTTATTTCTACTCGTTCCCTCAGCTCCCCTCAGTGTGTCCCTTGCCCCTGGCCCGCTCAATCAGGCCAGGAAGGGCATCCGTTCTTGACCAAGAAACAGACCTCGACCCCACACTGAAACCACGCACAGGGGACTCTCACCACTGTCACAAATACCAGCCAAGGACAGGGCTCCCTCCCTGGGTACCTACAGGGCCCTGGGGCGCCCACAGAAGGCCAGCCCTGTGGAAAGACAGGCTGCTGCGCCTCCTACCACCGCTCCGGCTGCGCTAGCTCAGACCCCTAACTAACCGGGCGGATTTCTGTCCCTGGGGGCCCCTCTGACCAGCACTAAATTCATAACGAGGGAGAGGAAAGCAAACCTTGAAATCCACCTGAGAGTCCTTTCTAACACGTGAAAGGGTCCTGCTGGGAAGGAGTAAATATTTATGCAAATAATTAACTAATGACGTAGAGTGTTCTGTCCAATATTGAGCAAAACCTGGTGAATAAATAAATAGTCCTGGCCGTGAAATGGCCTCTCGCGGGCATGGGCGGGGGTAGCAGGTCTGAACCGCTCCCAAGGCTGCAGCAATGACCCCAGCAGAGAAGACACCTCGCACCTAGACTCGTCCAGGTCGTCCACGCCACATCCTTGGCCCCAGCCAATTCTTTCCTCTGTGCCCCTGGCCAGGGCTGTGTACTCTGGCCACCACTAAGGAATACCAATCGGCTACTTCAACAGCGGCGGGGGTGGGGGGTGGGGGGACCCAGCCCCTCTTTCCTCCCTCATTTCTGGTATTTTTCTCATTTTCTCTTGTCACCTACCTTGATTTTTACTTTCGTATAGAAAGGCTGGAAGGCTGGAGGCTAGGAATTTCAACCGTTTTTACTCTGCAGTGCTCAGAAAACAGCATCTTTGCCTGGAAATGAACAAACGGGGCCTCCTCTCCAAGCTGTGGCCACGTGGGGTGTCGTGCACGGAATACTGGGCTCAATGCAAAACCATGGAGCCAGCCCTTCTCTGTGTCCTGAGCTTGCCTAACCACCCGAGGCCCCGCGGTGAAGGTCTTTACAAGGAGGCTGTTCATCGCCTGCACCTTTTTTTAACCCTGAATTCCACTCAGTCTGTTAGAGAACATCCACCCTCTTGGCTAGCACAGTGGAATGGGCATTGAGACGACTCAGTCTGTAGCCTCAACTCAGTCACTTCTGAACGTACTTCTTAAGGTGTGGGACTTGGGGTTTTTTTCATCTGTAAAATGGAGAGGAATCTATAAAAGTGTGGGTATTGAATCAATTTTGTGGGTCACGTCTTTTTAAAGACATGGAATGGAAAAGATTGGAATAAATCAGAACGCTTGGATACGGAAAGACACTTTATATAAGTGTTCTAGTTTCCAATGTAAATTTGATTTTTAACACCTTTATTGAGATATAATTCACATACCATACAAATCATCCATTTAAAGTGCACAATTCAATGGCTTTTACTATGTTGAATTACGTAACCATCACCACGACCAATTTTAGAACGTGTCATACCCCAAAAGGAAACCCCATACCCATCAGTAGTCGGTCACTCCCTGTTTCTTCCCAAACCCCCACCTTGGCCCTAGACAACCACCAATCTACTTTCTGTCTGCCCGGATCTGCCTGTCCTGGACAAACACAATCATACAACACTGTGGTCTGCTGTGACTGGCTTCTTTCACTTAGTATAATGTTTTCAAGGTTCAGTCACGGTGAAGCATGTGTTGGTACTTTCTTCCTTTTTTTGGCTAAATAATATTCCACCGCCTGCAAATAACACATCTGTCTATCTATTCGGATAAACTGATGGACATCTGGTTGTTCCCCCTTTGGGACATTAGGAATACCACTGCTGTGATCCATTCACGTACAAATGTCTGTGTGACCATACAAATGTGTTTCTATGCGTCACTGTCAGCACAGTCTGAAGCCAATGCGTTACAGATCGACTGCGAGGAAGTTACGCCACGATGTGATTTTTTTAAAATTTCAAGTCATGGCCTTTCACTCTGGAAAAAGAAACAAAGATCGTCAAATCAAAGCTGCATTCCTACTGACATAGCGAACAGAGAATCGGTGGCCAAAAGGGCTTGACTGTCATCTTGAAGAACCTGTCATTTCAGAGAATTTCAACCCTTGAAATATGCATCTTCCCTGTCCAATCAGATTGAGACAGGAGGCACTGCCATGCTGGCAGGAGCTGCCGTACAGTCAACCGAAGTCAGCTATGGGTGGGTAAACTTCCTGGTTTAAGCTAGCTACAAGATGGACCCAATTCTCCTCCCCGCATGGCAAGATTTCAGACACAAGCACACTCACAAAATACAGTCAGAAGCCACTCCAAGCTCCTTCCACACACAACCCCCCACACACATACACACACACGCAAACTGCTCAATTTATGAACTGCCGTATGAAATCTGACTCCTAATAACTGAGGACACTAAAGAGTTGATGTCAGAGGAAAAGACGATGGACAAAAGCATCTCCTTCCACCAGCAAACCTGCATTAATAATTCAGCTATTAACAGCCCTGTAACCAAAGAAGACAGAGAGATGGCTCTACAGGCTGGGACACCAAGAACATCTCCGTGGTCACCCCTTTTTCTTTCAACAATCAGAGACCCTGCTGTCTTGAAGACCCTGACTTCCTCAGAGAGAGGGAATTTGTGAAGTCTAAGGAATAAATATAAATCCTACACACCTTAAATTTATGGCCCTCACAAAGTCTGCAAAATATGATAAACCATTACAGGTTTTTCCTGTCTCCCATGCCTTGGTCACAAGTAATTTCGCCACCTTCGAGTGCAATACAGAACGTAACCTATGGAAGTGGGAGATTGACAGCCCTTGCTGACTTGCAGTGAATAAGCTTCCGCAGTCTGGAGCCTGGAGGTGAAAGACGCAGTAATGACAGACCTCATTTTGGGGAACCATTTGTGTGCATTTTCTGTTTTGCATCGTTAAGCTAGACAAAAGTGCCTGAAGGAAACCATGACAGTGCTGGGGTAAAGTCACACACAATCCAAATGCCAAGTGTATTCTGTAATTGAGATGCATGGCAGCTCTTAACACATATCCTAGAAGAGCACTGTACCGCACATAAAAGTTGTACGTCACCAAAAACAACAGAAAATGCTCTGCTTTTATTGATACCATAACTTCAAAGGTCTGAAAATACAGCAAAATTCAGTTAGAAAGTTCCACATAGGTTTTCCCAAATACTCAGAAGAGTAGTAAAAGTGATTATTTATTGAAGGCCTAGTACGCGTGCATCCATTAGTACATTATCTATGTTATTGCAGCAAATAATAGGATTGTATCCCCTAAAAAGATAAATTCAAGTTCTAACCTCTAGTACCTATGAATGGGACCTTCTTTCCAAAGATGTAATCGAGTCACAGATGTAATCGAGTTAAGAAGAGGTCCCACTGGATCAGAGTGGACCCTAATCCCCTGACTGGTGTCCTTATTAAGAGAGAAATGTGGACACAGACATAGGGAAGAAAGACAGACATGGAGGCAGAGTGGAGGGAGGCATCTACAAGGCAAGGACCGCCAAGGATGCAGCCACCACCAGAGCAGGAGAGAGGCAGGACCAGAGTCCACCTCGGAGACCCCAGGAGGGACCAACCCTCTGACACGTTGATTCTGGACTTCAAGTCCCCCAGAAGTGTGAGAGAACCAATTCCTGTTGCTTTAAGCTGCCCAGTTTGCGGTCATTTGTTACAGCAGCCGAGGAATTAACACGGCTGTCAATAAAACCCTTACAACCACCCGGAGAGCTAGGTCTTTTCAGGCTCAGGAAGACGATGTAACTAGTTCAAGATCGTACAGAGAGCAAGTGGGGGAGCGAGGATTCAGGCTCAGGTTAGCTCTTAAATCTTGTGCCCTAGGTAACAGGCACCGAATCTTGCCACTGTGTCTGTAGAGTGGCTTTCCCATGAGAAGGTTTTACGAAGATGCCTTCAAATGGCAACGACTGTGGAATCTTCTCGTTAACCAAGAGCAGTAATTTATTACAGCTGGTTCCCGACCCGCCTGCACCACGCGACCCGCCTGCACCACACGAGGCAGGAACAACCCTCCCGGCCAGAGAAGCACTGTCAATCAGACCAAAAATCGGAACAGGCTTTAAATGCCTTTCATTCAACTCCCCCCACACTTGTGAGTGCTGACAAAGTGTGAGGAAGAGGCCTGCTGTGAGACAGGAGTCCGGCCCCCGCCTCTGAGGGGCTCGGGCCTTCATGACCTCATCACGCAAAGGGGCCGCGCGCTCCTCAGGCCTGAGCTTTCCCTCGGCCTCGAGGAGCTCATCACCAACAGACGTTTCCTCGGTGTTATCTGTCTGACCTTCCATCTGCACCACCCCCGCTATCCCCATTTCCCAGGGCCACATGACTAGTCCTGGCCTACAAAGTAGGCGAAAAGCGACAGGTCTTGGTTTCAGAGTCAAGAACAGAAGAGCACCACGTGACAGCTCATGCAATGGGCAGAGCCCCCTCCCTATTCCTGCCTCCCGACCTGCAGGGTCTCTGAGTAAGGAAGGGGCTTTCATGGGCTAACCCAATGGACTGTGGGTTCGTTTCCCAGGGTTGCCCAACAAATGACCACAGACTGGGTGGCCTACAACAACAGAAGTTCATTCTCCCACAATTCTGGAGGACCAAGGTCCAAAATCAACACGCTGGTTTTCTCCAGATCTGAGGTGAGGAACAGTAGCTAGGAAGTAAGAACCATCTTTATCTGCACACAAAGAAGGTGAATTTGCACGTGCATGTTACACATTGTGTTTCAATGAGATACGGAAAAGTTCTGAGAAAAATGCTTTTGGTAATAAGAAATATTAATTATATTTTAAGTAAAGCCCCCAACTTCTAGACAGTTATGTAAGGAATTTTACCCCCACTGTCACACTATGAGGATGATTTCTTCGAATTCCAATCTTATGACCAAATAAAATGGGACTTGGATGGTTTAAGTCACTCACGTAACGTTCTGGGCTGAGCGTGAGCCAAGCGGGAATCGAAAGCACAGCTCTTCTCCACGCAGACCCCTTCGCTCGCTGTACTTAGCAAAGCGGCCCCTGGGCATTTGTTTCCCACTGCTTCCGTGTCTCCAGGACTGCCACCACAGACTGCCACACATCGGGTGGCTTACAACAACACGAATAATGACTCTCTCACAGTTCTGGAGGCAAGAAATCTGAATCAAGACATCGACAGCACCAATTCCTTGTGGAGGCGCTCGGGGAGCAGCTACTCCCGGCCCCTCTCCTCGCTTCTGAGGCTGCCAGCTATCCCGGACGGTCCTCGCCTTGGGGACGCATCACTCCAGCCTTTGCCTCTGTCTTCAAGTAGCCTTCTTCTTGATGGATCTCCTCTTATGAGGACACATGGCATTAGATGTAGGGCCCACCTGGATAATCCAGCATATCACCTCGAGCCTTCACTTCATTACATCTGCAAAATCCTTTTTCCAAATCGCATCATGGTCCCAGGTTCCAGACAGATGTACACCTCACCACAGGGGTCTAAGCATTTCCATCAGGGAGGTAAGCTAGTACTCAGAGCACCTCTGTCCCCAACCCTTAGCCCAGCCACGGAACCCAGGAATTGCCTGAAGTTAATTATAGGGATAAAGGGGGAGAGAGCTGTAACACTGACTAATAAAAATATAATGCAAACCACTTAAGTCATTGTGATGTTTCTAGCAGCCATACTACCAAAAAAAAAAAAAAAAAAAAAAAAAGGCTAAAATTCATTTTTGTAATATGCTTTATTTAACCCAATATACCCACCACAGGGTAGATATGGTCCTTGTCTTCAACGAGGTGACAGAGGAGGCCCTGATGGTGAGACTCAATGCTGCAACCCAAACCAGCTGAGGGAATACAACTGACCACGGAAGGACCCAGGAGCCCCACCTCCCAGGCCACAAGGCCAGGTAAGAAGTGACCCTTCCTTAGGTCTCAGAGGGAGAACCAACAGTGGGAAATGCGCTTTTCCTGCCATGCAACCAAAGTGTGTCTCAAACACCCTCACACATCACGTTCACAGCGTGGGCTGAGCACGGCTAATGCTCGCAGCTAATGCAGGGCGATGTCCACTTGGGAGACGCCAAGCACCCCTAGATTTGCAGGGCCATCTTGCCAGGGGGCTGGCTGTTTGCACCATTGCCAGCTTTGCAAAGTGCAGACTAAGAGAGGCCCCACTGAAACTGACTTCCCTCTCTAAAGGGACGGGTGAAGGAAGGTCACAGCATCAGAACTATCTACGTAAACATCAGAGAAGTACACTCGAAGATAAGAGGATGTCTGCGGCCTGGGTTCCATTCCCAGCCGGGGAACTACCCACATACCCCACCTCCCCACAAATTAAAAAAAAAAAAAAAAAAAAGATAAGAGGATGTGAAAACAACCCTCTAACAGAATGTGCACCTGCCGACGGGACATTAGGTCTCCATGAGTTATTTTCTATTCCTAACAGTCTTAAGAGCCTACCAGGCGCTAGCCCATGTCACCCCGTTTTTATAAATGTTATCCCACTGAGTCCTCACACCACTCCAGTGAGGTAGTGATTGCCTCCATTTTGCAGGTGAAGAAACTTGAGACCAGAGAGGTTAAGTGATATGGCCAAAGTCACACAGGCGAGAAACAGAGCTTGGGTCTCATCCCAAGTCACTGCCACAAAATGTACCCTCCTGACTTGACCTTCTCACTGCCTTCACGTTTCCCCAAGGTGTGACAATAATGACCCTGAGAGCAGGAAAACAGAAAAGCACCCAGTCCCAGCTCTAAGTGGACAGTGAACCCCAAAAAAGGATTTTCTAGATTTGGGTATTATTTTTGGTTTTTTGTTTTATATGAAATTTCCCAACCAATATAAAAATCAAAACCCAAAGGACAATGCCTTGAACTCGCCTTAAGTCAGCAGTGGCCAGAGGGGTCTCTAACAACAGCTTTCAAACCGAGGTCCCCCGATGGCTGGGGTAGGGAAGATTCCCAGGCCTTGTTCAAAAGGACCAACCAAACCTATCCATTTACCTACATGCCAGGCAATCGGCACATCAAATGTCTTTGTTCTTGGCTGAAATCAAAACATATTATATGTGTGGTAACAACAATTACTTGCTTTGAATGAAATCTCTCATTGTTATGTCTTTCATTAACGTTTTAACAATACAAATTATTATGAAATTATTATGGTTTGGTAACAAGCTATTTCAGAACTCCGGTTTATGGGAGAATATTCTAAAAGAGTCCTGGCTGGATTAGACGGAAAGTAAGTCGACTGAGATTTATCAGCGCCTGTGTCAGTCGCATTTGGAAAACTGCCAAGTGCCTTCGTGAAGCCCAGTAGCAAAACCCAAGTTTATCATTAATAAAACAGCATTTCTCATTCTGTCGTTCCCACAAACTGCTTACCTAAGCTCACATTCATTCATTAACCTTCACAGTGGGAGAGCTAAGTGAATTAGAATTTCCATTTTACACACACACACACACACACACACACATGCACACGGGAAGTCAGACAATTAATTTCATGAACTCATCCTAGAGAAAGGGCTCTATACCTCATTGCTGAATGTCACTACGGTCACCTTTGAAGAACTCCCCTTGGGAAGCTATGCACTGACACCAGTACTAGTCCACTCTTCAAAACAATTCTGGAACTCTTTTTCTGGAATGGCCATCAAAGCTGTCATCGTCCCCCAAATCTGACAATTAAGTTCGCAAACTTGCCACCGAGCGCTTACGTGGGCAGCCCTGTACAAACAACTCGGTAAGGTGTCACAACCTCGGCAAGGTTATTACATGGCCGGATACTTTCCGGACAGCCCTGGTATATAAATCTATCCTTGGCAAGCTTATGACATCTCATCGAGTTGTTTGTACAGGGCTGCCAATGTAAGTGCACGGTGGCAAGTTTGCAAACTTAATTGTCAGATTTGGGGGACGAAGATAGCACTAATGGCCATTCCAGAAAAAGAATTCCAAAACTGCTTTGAAAGGTAGACAAGGCGCTGGTGTCAGTGCACAGCTTCCAAGGGGAGTGCTTCGAAGGTGACCGTAGTGATACTCAGTGATGACATATGTAGCACTTTTTCTAGGATGAGTTCGTGAAATTAATTATCCAAACCACCCCCCCACACACATACACACACTCACACACAGAGGGTGCCAAAAACTGCACACACATTGTAAGAAAGGAAAAACTGTATTAAAATTGTAATACTGAATATATACTGATAACAAAAGACCTGACTTCTGCAATTACAGGAGGTGATAAAGTGGTTACCATCAGTATTTATGTAACATACAGATAACGTCTCTTAAAATGTGTGTACATTGTTTTGGCATCCTGGGATGTGCTTGTGTGTGCGTATAAACAGTAATCCCATTTCCAAAATGAGTGACTCAAACCAACTAACTAATCACCGATACGTTAGTTCCCTAACAAAATCATGTCTATCCTGATAAAGCTAATGGGGCAAAGGAGAGGGAGATGCAAGGAAATCTTGGTAACTCCTCTCTGGGACTTGACTTTTGAGGGGTCATTTACTTCTTGTAAGAAGCCTCGATATCCCCAGCAATAAAATGGGGATATTATCTGCCACCTGATAAGGAAGAGACAGCTATAAATTACTTT
Source organism: Lyroderma lyra (assembly GCA_004026885.1). Classification (NCBI taxonomy): domain Eukaryota; kingdom Metazoa; phylum Chordata; class Mammalia; order Chiroptera; family Megadermatidae; genus Lyroderma; species Lyroderma lyra. Next base: position 24,585 of record PVJL010010724.1, read on the forward strand.
GAATTGCCTGGATAATCAGCATTATGCAAACTGACGGTATCATTAGAGAGCTACGAAACACAGTTATAAATCTTACAAAAGACTTCCACTGAAATTAAGGCTCAATTAAGAGGTTCCGTTTTTTTATAAATTTCCATCACCTTGTTATTTTAGAGACAAGAACATTTAAAGCCAGCTGAGACGTTTCTAGAGAAGGGATATAGGACCTTTTTCTAACAGTCTCGATAAAGCTCCACATTGATAAACAGCTGGCCAATCAGAAGGGGAGAGGACCGTCCTGAACTCAAGAGACCAGGAGATCCCTCCCAGGAAGCAGCCACTGGCTCAATAACTGTGTCCCAACTAGGGCATCGACCACCACATTCCTCTGCAAAGAGCCACGAGGTTCAAGTGTACCTTACATATCATCCCTCAAGCTGATACGTAGGACTAACTTGACTCCATTTCATTTTGCTCACCCCAAGGCCTTTAGAAGAGGCGAGGAAGTGCCATCAAGCTAAACGAATGGACCCGAAGCTCTGAGACTCACGGTTTCAACACTCACCAAAAACTCACTAACCAGAAAAGGTATCTGCACCCCCATGGTCACTGCAGCATTATTCACAATAGGCAAGATTAGAAGAAACCTAAGTGTCCATCAACGGGTGAATGGGTAAATAAAATGTGGTGTACCTACATATGCACACGACGGGGTGTTACTCAGTCTTTAACAACAAGAAAGGAAATCTTGCCATTGATGACAATATGAATGGACCTCGAAGGCATTAGGCTACATGAAATAAGCCAAGTAAGTCAGACGACCAAAGACAAATACTGTGTGACCTCACTTACTCGCGGAAACTAAGAAAGAAAGAAGAAACCAAACTCCGTGGACATAGAGAACAGACTGTGGTGATCAGGCTGGGGGGTAAGGGTGGTCAAAATGTGCAAACTTCCCATTATATTAATAAGTAAGGCCTGGGGGTGGAATATACACACTTAATAATGTCATACTGTGTATCTGAAAGTCACTGAGAGAATAGATCTTAAAAAGTTCTTGTCACAAAGGAAAAAACTTAACTGTGTGGTGACGGGTGTTCACTAGCCTTACTGGGATGATCACAGTGTAATACATATAAATATCGAATCATTACACTGTACACCTAAAACTAATATAACATTATATGTCAATTATATCTCAATTTAAAAAATTTAAGTGGCTATCATAAAAAAAAAAAGATAAACAATTTAATAAATAAATAAATGAAATTCTACTAACCCAAGAGGAGCAGCTCTACCCCTGGAGCCTGACCCACACCTGGCCTCAGATGACAGAGACCCCAGGGCCGATCTACCCATCAACACCTCAGGGCTAACTAACATCAAGCATGTCCTAAGCTGGCTGAGCCCCACCTTAGCCAAGATGACCAAGCCATGAATTAGGGAACTGCAGCTGGCCGTTCTCTTGCAAGCCCCTCTCAGGAACACCCCCTGCCTGGTGCGGCCTGCGGCCACTCTCCCATCTCAGTGGCCCATCCGGGGTCTCCACCCCACTCAGCTGAATGTGTGTGCAAAGCAGAAGCCACGTCACTCAGCTTCCTTGTGCCCCACCTCCACCCCCACCCCGACCCCGATTTAGCAACCAGGCCCATTTCTACAGATCAGGCCTGCTGCTTCTGGTCTTTCCTCATCACGGTTATGAAGCTAACAACACCCTGGGCACACACCCCAGACCCAGTGGGGCATTCTTCAATGACATGAGAGAATGCGAAATAGATGGAAGCAGACAGCCTTATTAAAGAGTCCTTTCCAAATTTCAAATGCTGGTATTCACTAGAGAAATGCGGAAAACTGTCCACAGAATCCAAAATGAACCCAAGTTCAGGGAGGCAGCCAATAGCTACAGCCTTTGAAGGCTAAGCCTCATTTAGGCTAAAAGAACTCCTCCCTCCCCCACCCCAAGGCACTGGACGGTTGGAGAAACAACTCTGACAGTGGGCGTTTAACGTTTACACGACTCCACGAGCTGGCACACCCGGACTCGGCTGGCAATCAATTTACCTTTTAACGGGCTTTTCCAGCTCGGTGACCTGCTCTAGGTACAGCAGGGCCTCCGGCTTAGGTGAGCCCAGCAATCTGAGAAAACGGGGGAACCCCTTGAGGACTGACGCCTGGAAGGGCCTTCACGTCTAGGGCACTGAGTCCGACCACAGCGACCAAGGAGAGCAGCTCTGGGGACCCAAAGGTGTGATGAGAAACAGCCCCAGGTAAACCAAGGAGCTTAGTACGTCACAGGAGAGCAGGTGCATGCAGGGAAACACTTCACACACGTCACGGGAATGTGACAGACAGAAAAGGATGACGCAGACTGGTGGGAGCAGCTCTGCACTGCAGACACACAAACCTCCGGGGTCGGGGGTCGGGGTGGGGGGCGTGATTGCAGAGAGGCAGGAGTCCAGTCCACAGAGGCTACAGGTTGGATTTTCGCCTTTGATGCAACGGAGGAAGTGCTCCCGTGCTACGTGCCGTCCGCTCCACGGTGAGTGAGAGCTCCCGGTGAGTTTAAACCAGCCGGCCTACCCTGCGTCCCTCTGGAGGCTCACAAGCCGTGGTCAGTCAGTCAAGAAAAAGCCCGCACCCCGGCGCACGTCGGCATCCGTACCCCAGAGTGCCCACTGAGGACGTGGGGTGCAGGCTTGAAACCACCTAGAGGCACCTCATCGGGTCTCCCTCTCCCTGCACTCTCCCGAGATTCTGCTTATTCCTCTCTCAAAGCTGCCTGGGGGATATGACAGTTTTCCTGTAACAGACCGACTCCGGGAGGAAATCCCCCCCCGCCCCCGACCCCTTCCTGTCCTCAGGCAAGTTATCAGAAGGAAAACTCTAGGTTTGGGTCCTTCTCTCACAATGAACCCCTGCGTCCAGCCCCCTTTGGGTCTTTTCTTCTAATTACTGGAAGGATTCCTGCTTTCACCTGCGCCCATTTCTCACTCTGCTCCTTTGCAGCGGAACTGGCCCTGTACTAAATTTCGGCAAATGGGGTGTAAAAAAGAAGTTCTTCCTGTGTGTGGGACTGACAGGGAGGGATCCGTAAGAGGAGGCTCATTCAGCCCAGTGTGTCGAGTGTTCCTCTGCCCCCAGGCTGGACTTCACATGAAGCAGTTAGCAGAGGACACCTGAGTGCCTGCCACCCCCCACCAGCCCAACTCCACCCACCTGATATCAAAACAGTCCCCTCCCTGCATCTGCGGATTCTCCAACCCTGCCACAGACAGGCGTCTTCTGAGGGGCCCTGCCCCGGAGCCTGGGCACTCGGTCCCTTAACTTACGTGCTCTGAGAAGTCTCTACACAGGGCTTGTCCAACCTGGGGGCCAGGACAGCTTTGCATGCGGCCCAACGCACATTCATAAACTTTCTTAAAACGTTACGAACATTATGCAGGGTCCTTTTTGAGCTCATCAGCTATCGTTAGTGTGAGTGTATTTTAGGTGCGCCCCAAGACAAGTAAGTCTGCTTCCAATGTGTGGCCCCGGAAGCCAGAAGGCTGGACACCGCTGCTCTATACCATCAGCACATCCAAACAACACTAAAATTCTCTTTCTTGTTTGGTCTCACATCCTTGCACTTTTCCAAAAATCCCCCACTGTTCTCCCTCCTCTTCCAGGCCAGCTCTCTGCCCCAGGCCACCTGGAGGTCCCAGTCCCCCGCCCTTGATCAAGAACCACCACATACATCATCCGCCACCTCTCCACCCTCACAAAAGTCAGTGCCAAGGATTACAGCATTTAGCACAGCAGTTCATACATTGTTTGTTATTGCTGGGGGTTTCTGTTACTTCCTTAAACCCATCACCTTTTGTTTAAATCCTCTACACCCAGCAGGCCAATCAATCTATAATGACTTTTGGGAAGGGGGAAGGGTATTTTTGGAGGGGTTTTTGTATGGGGGGTGTTGGTTTTGTTTTGTTTTTCTGTTTTTTGGCCACAAACTACAGGTAACAAAACTGACTTGGGGAAGTGTGGGAAAAACAAAGCAGAGAGAACACAGCTGCCAGCATGTCCATTCTTCTTCAAGAGGCGTGCTCTGCAAGCCCGTTCTTCAGGGACAAGGACTGGGTCCAATCCATCCAACACCCCACAGCTGATCCTATTACTGCATTCTATTCGAATAACATTTAGGCAACAACCCACTTGACTTCATCTAGAGGCAGCGGTGCAGCCAGAAAGTGATATTCATCAATACGAGCATAATCTCTAACAAAACACAGCACTGCAGGGCCAAAAGCACAGGAGTGAGGCTGCAACCTTCCATTCCAATGCCCCCTGCCGTTGCCAGGTTATCTCAGGGTGGACATGAAGACAGCAGACGGCCTTTGTATCACGTTCAGCCACGGAATGATGCCAGTCACCAAAGGGTCCCAGAGAAACAAAGTCCACAACTGACCAGGGGGTCGACGGCCACGGGGTCGGGAAAGAAGAGCACGGCTCCACGACCCCTCTTTGCCGTCTCTGAGCAGGCTTCTCTTCCTCCACCGACTCCTTGAAAGTTGATGGGGTTCAGAAATGGAAGCAAATATACATAAAAATGTAAAGTATAATAAAGGCAGTGTTACAGACACACTCTTACAAGGCCCCTCATGGTCTCCCCCTTCCTGGTCTTACTCCTTTCTGATCATCCCCCTTGAATGCAGGTAAGACCTGTGACTTTCCTCTAATGGAGAGAATAAGGCAAAGGTGACAGGACGCATGCAGTTGTGTCACAGAAGATTGTAGGGCCCCCTCTTTCTCTTGCTGACTTGATGAAACAAAAGGCCATGTTAGCAACCCATGTGACAAGGAACCGAGACTGGCCTCTAGCCAACAGCCAGCAAAAAGATGAGGCCTCAATCCAGCTGCGTGCTAACAACCACGTGCGTTTGGAAACGGATGCTTCCCCAATCCCCCCTCGGATGAGACTGGGGCTCCGGCTGCCAACTTGATGGGAGCCTTGCAGAGAGCCCAGCTAAGCCGTGCCCCGACTCCTGACCCACAGAAACTGTGAAACAATAAACGTGTGCTGTTGTAAGACACTAAGTTTGTCATATTGTTACACAGCAATGAAAAACAAATGCGGGTCAAGTCAGTGAACAGGAAAGAACTATTTAATAAATGATTGAAACAGAGAGGACAATTGGGCAAAATAGCGAATGCACTTAACTCTTCAACTCAACAATGCCACTTCTACGGATATTTAAAATAACCTGCATATAAGCCTGCGGACTACAGCATTGTTTGTCACAGTGAAGACATGAATCATCCTATCTATCAATAGACTGGTTAAATAATTTATGGTGCACCCACATAACAGAGTATCATGAATACTATGAACCATAAAAATAAATGAGGCCACTCTTTCTGTTCTAACAGAGAGCTCTCTGAAACATATTTAGTAGATAAACAATAACTGTAACAGTGGTCAACAGGTCATGGTTCTACTCCCTTCAATAATAACCTCCACTGGTGCCCCCCTGGAATAATGTCTTTCCAACACACGAACCCTGACGACTTCTCTCCCTCCCAGCTGAGAATGGGGGTGGGGGCAGTTCAAATGCAGAGAACGGTCCAGCTGGAAATGGACAGGATTAGAGCCATTGGAAGAAACGGCCCCCTTTTGCTATTTCTCTCTTTTTTTCCACCTACGGACCGACGTGGGCAAGTGGTCTGACCTCTCTGTAAGAAGGAGGCTTGATCCTTGATTAGCTATGAACCTCTCTGAACACAGATGTCATGTTATCTCGAGTCACCTCAGCTAAAGCAAGCGTTCCCCTAGAGTCACACCCAGGGAAACTTCTGGCTGAATCCAGGACTTAAAGCACATCTACACCGCAATTGGGGAATGTCCCTCTGAGACCTAACTGCTCATTAAGGTGTCCTAGATAACCAGCCTCAGACAGTCACCACCATGCAAGCTCCTCATTTACCTTTCTCCACTAGGAGCTGAGTGACCTGGGGCAGGATGCTTAACCAATCGGAGCCTTGATTTACACATCCACAAAATGGGGTTAATACCCTTCTAGATTCTTCCTGCAACTGTGTTGTTTCCTAGGGCTGCTTAATAAACTAGGTGGCTTAAAACAGCAGAAATCTATTCTCTCATAGTCCTAGAGGACAGAAGTCCAAAATCAAGGTGCTGGCAGGACCAGGCTCTCTCTGAAGGCTCTTGGGAGGGACACTTCCTTGCCTCTCTGCTAGCTGCCGGTGGCTGGCAATCCTCGGAGTTCCTTGGCTTGCAGCTACGCCAGTCCACTCCGTCTTCAAACGTCCTCCTCTTAAGGATATCAGTCACTGGAATGTGGGCTCCCCCTAATCCCCTATGACTCTATCTTAACTAATTACATCAGTAAAAACCCCATCCCCAAATGAGGGGTCATTCCCAAGTACTGGTGCCAAGACTTGAACACACCTGGAAGACTGGGAGAGAGTTAAAGCCACGATGACAATGCAAAGTACTAGGAGCACTGCGGGGGACACACAGTGAACAGGTCCCATCACTGTTAGTTCTCTCCCACACAGGCCCGGCTACCTCACTCCTCATAAAAACAAAAACTGCAAGGCAAGACACCAAGGCCGACAAGCAGGCATCCTGGTGGCTGATGTGTCCTTAAGACTTTTCAAACCACCCAACCAAGTCACCGGGGTAAATGTTTTATCAGCGGTCCCTCTGAGAAAACCCCACCCATGCCCACGCCTCCTCCTTGGGGGAGCTACTCTGTCAAGAGGGGTCTCCACGGGGCGCTCTACAAGCAGAAAAGGGTTTACTCAGGGTGTGCACCTCCAATTCCAACACCCAGCTGAGCCATAACTTCCAGAAAGCAAGCCCTGGAAGCCCCACGGGCTGCATGGGGAGGCAAAGCCCGGACCTGAGGCTGGAGCCCGAGCAGCCGGCACACGGGGCCTTCCCAGGAGAGCCAGGCGAGGTGGTGAGGCCGGGTTGCTGATGAATAAGTTATGGGCCAAACCTCTCCCCCACTGCCTCCCTCTGTGGAACCCAAACGCCCATCGTGACGATCAAAGCTGCAACACACAACACAAGATTGGCTTTGACTGAGCTCATTAAGTCATAAGCTCCCGTAGGTGGATTTTCTCCGTGGATAATGCTTGAAAATTAGAAAGTAAGTGGCCTGGGAGAACCTGGGACCCATTAACCAGCTAGCCAGACAGAGCTTCCATTACGAGAGAAAAATAGCTGAAAATCGGAAAACCGCCCTTGGGCAGCTGCCCAAAGATTCCATTAGGAGTTTTCCGGGCAGCCCCCTGGGGCTGTGCACGCCAGTGAAGGGGAGAAGCCTGTACAAACTAGAAGAGCTAGGAGTCAGACCGCAGGGGCCAGGGTTCGAATCCTGCCGGTTCTGGAATGTGGGGATTCCCCGCTCCCTCTCCCTGCGCTGTTGGTTTCCCAAGTGGGAGAAGCAAGAGCCCCAGCTGCCGGCACCGCGTAAGGCGTACACACGGACTCCACGGCCCGGTCTGTGTGCAGTCGTGAGGCGGACGCACTGAGCAAAGGCCTGTTTGTGAGACGGCAATCTGCATAGCCAGAGTCAGTCCCATCTGCCAGCTGCCAAATGATGAGGCTGTGCTTTCGGAATGTAAGTCACCAAGCCACAACACAACCAACAGCACAGGTCCCACGGAGAGACGCAGAAGTGCCTCAACACGTCACTACTGTTACTCCAAATAAATTAAGTCAGTCATCGCAAAGGTTCCAGAGCAGCATGCCAATGCCATCCTAGAGTTAGGGATCCATGCGGAGAAATACAAGAGCGGGTCCCACTCCACCTGACCCCAGTGCTGCAGTTCGGCTGTGAGGTGACTTTGGTACACCAAGCACCTGCCGTGTCAGTGCCTCTGCCCCCAAAGGGTTTTTATGAGGATTAAGGGAGAGCTCTCACCCTGCTAAATAACTGTTAGCTCCGCCCCTTCCGGTTCTCTTCCCTCCCGCCTCTCTCTGGCGTTTCCCACTGGCCCCTAAATTCACAAGGGCTCCCCCTCTCCGCAGTTCCTCTCCACATAGTCGGGGCGCCCTGCCCCAGCAGACCCTTCTCTCTAAACCCTGAATAGCCACATACTCGTACCTGAACACCGGTACCTACACCTTAAAACTGTTCTGCCCCGCAGCTCCTGTCCCGCACAGTCACACCTGGGGCCAGGATGGCCTGTCCCCAGTGGTCTCCGGACGTGCACTGCAAGAACACCTGGATCCACTGCAAAGCATTGACTGGTCAGATATCAGCAACCGAATGAGTGCGGCTGCGAGCTCTTCTTAAAACCAACCTTATTCCCTTTAAAGCAACGGCCTTTGCTCTGAGGACCGGCCGTCCCTATATTTTTGTATTAAATCGTGATTTCCTTCAGAACATGGTGGTGATTATAAAAAAGGGTGATTTTTTTTCATTGTTCTCATTTGATCAAATCAAAGTAGGTGAGCTGACATCAGGAGCCCAACCTTTTTGGTTTATTTATTTGTCATGATTTTACGGGCCCATAAAATTCAACTCCAGGAATCGCCCAGCTCTGTGAACCGGTGACGCACAGCTGCCTCCACTTCCTCTCCAGCTCACCTCCTTATCCCTCCCTTACGAGCCCAGCTTCTGCTCTCACCATTGAAGGGCAGCTGTTCACTCAGAGGTCCCCAAATCCAGGTCCTTCCCGCCAGCCCACCCCTGGGAGCCCAGGACTGGCTCTCCTTACACTCAGAGGTACCAGAGCCCCCATACAAAGGGCCAACCCCACTCACCAGGGCTCATGGAGCTGGAACAGTCCAGAGTCCCCAGCCTAGCTCTCACCCTGTCTCAGCAAGTGGTCTTGATTCTCTGAGCTTCAGTCTCCTACTGGGTCAAGTAGTAATTGTGACAGTTCCTATCTCACAGGAATCTTGAGAGGATCTGACCAAATCCTGTGTGTAAAGCACTTTCCACAGTGCCTGAGACCCAGGAAGTGCCAACACCTAGAGACTCGGCTGAATAGGAGAAGTATTCTAACAGACTATTCCCTCTTTCCAGCTTTATCTCCCATTGCTCCTTGAGATGCCAGCACAACTGTAATCTTTGTGGTCCCTCAATTACATACGTACTTTCCCACTTCTGGGCCTCTGCCATGCCTGCCTGGAATTCCAGCCTAATTTCTACCCTTTTCTCCAAGCTCATGTCAGGGACCTCCTTCATGATCCATCATGGCCCAAAGGAGTGTGGTCCTCCTCTGAACTCGGGCAGTATTTGGTCTGTGCCACTCGTGTGACTCTGCCACTCTCCCCATGACCACACAATGCCTTACTCAGACCTAGCTGCGCATAATCAAGGGGAAACTCTGTCTATCCAACAGCACCTGCCATAGTGCCTTACAAGTAAGGGAACAATAAAGAATTGTTGTATAAAGCCAGTGGCATAATCCCCAGTGGCTCACTGTAAAAGAGATGATAAGCAGATAGAGCCCGAGGACCTCCTGTGTCTAGTGTTGAATTTCTTCCTAGGACCAAGGCTAGCAAAGTTGGTAAGTGTACGCATACACATATATACAGGGTTGTGTGTGTGCACACAAATATAGGCACAGACACACACATGCACGCTCATGCACACACACGTACACACACACACACACACACGCCCATGCGCGCACATGCACATACACATACACACACATGCGCGCGCATGCACACACACACGTACACACACACACATACGCGTATACACACACGCACGCGCACACACACACACGCTCATCCCCAGATCTCAGGCAGTGCAAGCAGGCAGGACTTAAAATTCGAATCTTGTGGGATTTATACCCATGGCCCTTAGGGCCCAGCACTTCCGCCCCGCTCCCTCTGACGTCAGTCCCTGACTCTGCTTCACTTCCGCCCCGCTGCCTCTGACGTCAGTCCCTGACTCTGCTTCGCTTCCGCCCCGCTCCCTCTGACGTCAGTCCCTGACTCTGCTTCGCTTCCGCCCCGCTGCCTCTGACGTCAGTCCCTGACTCTGCTTCGCTTCCGCCCCGCTGCCTTAACATTCACAACTCGGAACCCGACTTCTCTTTTATTTTGAGGATGCGGCCTTTCGGTTTAGTCTGCACCATGTTACTCCCCTACCTCCACTCAATCCTTCCCGGGTGGCACTGTTACTTACCTTACAAAGCCACTCTTCCACCCGCGGCTTTGTTCTCCAGCCCCCTTCATTTCGAAACCCGCTCACCGGCCTTTTTAGGGGGCCCCGCGCGTAATAACTCCGAGAGTCCATAGATTCCGAGCCCCTTCCGTTCTGCTTTCCTCCTGCATCGCTCACATAAACGGGGATGATTTTAAAAGGGAAGTGTCAGTGCATCTTCCTTGGGCAAAGGGCATTTTCATTTCAAAATCTTTGAGGCTCTTTCGTTCACCTCAGGACCTCATTTAAAAGCGGGTGCTCCAGCGAACCCAGGAACGTTATGAACCCCCAGAAGCCAGCCGTTCATCTCCTGAAAGCCAGAGCAGAACCAGCTTACGGAAAACTGCCATCAGTCCGTCCGTCCACATGACGGCCCCACAAGGTACGCATACCCGCTTCAATACAGAAGTCAGGGTGGCAGAAGTATTCTGCAGGGGCACGGGAGACACAGCAGCCACCTGGCCTTGCGGCAGATCCGTAATGCAGCCGGCACGCTCGGGACTCGCTTCCCACTTCCGCCTTAGCACTGACCCCTCAGTGTGTCCTAGGTCGTGAAGGAGCCTACCCTCCAGAACCTGCAGACAAGCTCAAGTGCGAGCTCCCAATGCTTGGACTTTCAGGGCCACCACAGGCCCTGAAAAAAGTTATTTGAATGTTATTTTAGAAAGAATAACAAGAATGGATGTGGAAAACATCCCAGAAATGAGGAAAATGGGAAGAATGTTTAAAAGTGAGTGTGAAAATGGGTCAGAAGAACCTGATTTCCAGTTCATGGACGGTGACCAGAAATTTCAGGACTGAACATGTCAGGTGGAGACCAACAGTCCTCACCCGTTTTAAGACTACAAATGGGATCCCAGTCGTCCCTGGTTACAAACATTCTCACAGCTTTTAGAATAAAACTCAGAAGCCTTAACGTAGCCTGTGGTCCTGTAGAAACTGAAGTACCCATGAGTATGTTAAGTACGAAGTCATATTCTTCCAACAAACGCTCACTGCACGCTAGGCCCTGGGACTTCTGACATAAATGACGTCCCTGGCACTCAACGCAGTCTCAGAGGGCAGACTACTGAGCATGAGGTGAGTGCTGACCAACTAGGTATTGGGACAAGCACCCTGCATGCATGACCTCATCCACTCCCCGCCAAAATGTGATGCAACTGGCAGCATCCCTACCTCCCTTCTAAGAGGTAAAGAGCTCACTGAGGCACAGAGGGGCTCTGTCACTGGCTAAGGTCACACAGTCAGACTCTGAACCCAGACCATTTGATTCAAGAGCCTGGCTTCTGAGCCATCACTCCCCGACACCTGCATCAGAAGTAGGGTCCAGAAAGTGGCTCCCCCACTGTTTTAATTGTTTTCTCACGGTGGACACCCTGAGTTCAGTGGTCTCAGCAGCCCTCACAGGGACAAAGAAGCACAGAACTGCCTTCTAAATGCTGAGCCACAGAAGCACCCAGAATCCACTAAAAAGCAAACATTCCACTTTCCAGCAGAATGAGACCTCGTCCTCAGTGCCACCAGCAGAATGAGACCTCGTCCTCAGTGCCATGGCTAAGTTCCAGACCTGGAAAGTCTTGCCATACCAACACTGGACAACCACTTCTTGCCTGCACCTGCGCCCAAGGTCCTCAGGGTTCTCCATCTATATTCAAGTAGGGGACCTGGAGTGGGGGTGAGGGGAGGCCTGGAAAAGCCCATCACTCTCCCTTCACCAATAATCAGGGTGAAAGGGCCTTATAATGACAGCAAGTTACCCCATTGTGCCCTCTGGGAAACTAATTGAGAGCTCTCAATTCCAAGTATCAGAAGAAATGTGGGGAAACAGGCACTCTCATAAACCACTAATGGGCACACAAATGGGTAGGACCATTTCACAGGGTAAGCTGGCACACCTAGTCAGACTGAAAATGTGCAAATCCTTTGATCCAGCAATCCTACTTCAAGAAATCATCAAGTCCTGCTCTTATGCACAAGGATTTTCACTGCCATGTGCCTAGTCATGGGAACAACCTACATGTCTTGTTAACAAATGAATAAACAAACTAAGGTATATTTATACAATGAATACCCTACCACAGTTTAAAAAAATACATCTCTATGTGGCAACGTGGCTGGACCTCAAAATTATAAGAATAAATGGAAAAAGCCATTTTCAAAAGAATACACAGTATGATAAAAGTCTATGATAACATTTATGTATACTTTAAAATATTATGCATGGAATATAGATACATACAAATGTGGTAAAAGTTTAAAACAGGGACAAAAAGGATATATGCCAACTTGAGGAAAGCAGTGACCTCTGGGAAGAGGAGAAAGAAATGAGATCAGAGAGTCTTTGATAGTACCTGTAATATATTTTTCTTAAAAAAATCTGAATTAAAATGGCAAATGTTAAAAACAGGATAGACCTATGTAACTAGTGTTTGTTACATTATTCTTGGTTCTCTTATTATGTTTATAAGATTCCAGAATTTAAAATAGTTAAAAAGTACTATTAAACACCCAGGTTACTCTTACAGTCATCTAGGTTTAATAACCACTCAAGTACAGGGAACAAGCATAAATAAATTAGAATACTATGTGTTAAATCCAACATGAGCAAATTGAAGGTAGAGGCAGCCCTTAAGAAGTGAGACTATGGAATATTGTTCAGCCATTAAAAAAAAGAAGAAGAAGAAGGATATCTTGCTATTTGTGACATGAGTAGACCTTCAGGGCATTATGTTAAGTGAAATAAGCTAGACAGATAAAAAGAAATACTTTATGGTCTCACTAATACTAGTATGTGGAATCTAAAACCCCCGAACTCACAGAAATAGAGATCAGATTGGTAGTTGCCAGGGATAGGGGTGACAAGGGGGCGGAGAAATGAGTGACAATGGTCAGAAGATACAAAATTCCAGTTGTGAGATAAGTCCTGGAATGTTATGTACAGCATAGTGACTATAGCTAACAATACTGTATTGCACATTTCAAAGTCACTAAGGGAGTAGATCTTAAAAGTTCTCATCACAAGAAAAGAAAATGTGTAATTACGTCAGGTGATAGAGGTTAACCAAACTTACTGCGGTGATCACTTTGCAATGTATACATATATCCAATCAAAGAAGAGTGAGATTAAATTTGTGGTTGGGAGCTGCATGTGGGAGGCCGGCTTGCTGGACAAGGAGATTCACTAGCAGGGCGCTGAAGGGTGAATAGGAAGCTTTCTTTGAGAAACTGTACAAACACAGGCACAGCCTAAATCAACAGTCAGATCAGACAGTAAACAAGGGCACACAGTCATACAGAAAGGCTGCATTTAGCTGTGGGGAAAGGAGTGAACTGGGAGACACCATCCCTTCCCAGACAAGCTGGCCAGAATCACATGCTAAAAATCCAACGAGAAACAGGGATCGGTGGGCACCAATACCATCTTCAAGGAAGTCGGGGCACTGTTTTCTTTTGTGTCAGTGGACCCCACTGTCAAGGTAAAGGGAGGATGTTCCCAGGGAGGTTTGGGTGCCCCAGGGCCTGCTGGGCAGAGCCCTCGTACATAGTGTCCACGAGAGACTGCAAACTAAAGCGCAGCACACATGTGCAGATAAATCGGAGTTTCACTGTTGTTACTGCTTTCTAATGTCTTAAGATTTCGACCTTTCCACCCCACACACATAACACTACCTTCCCACCCAACCACTGTAAATTGGTGCTGTAAAACGTGGAGTGGGCAGCAATTTATGGGAAGGGGCGGATTAAAGTGGTTCCCAGACAAGGTGGTCCTTTGGAACAAAAGGCAAGTGACACCAGTGTGGTCAGGCACACAGGGGTCCTGGAGGATACTCAACAACGGACTCACACCCAATCTCAGCTTTCAGTGAATGGGGGGCCATCAGGGGCAGATCTGACTGAATTTAGAAAAAATGAAGAAATGCCACGTTCTGCCCCAAGCACCAAGGAGCAATTTATAACACACACACGCACACACACGGACACACACGCACACGCACGCACACACACGTGCACACGCACACACACACGCACACACACGCACACGCACGCACGCACGCGCACACACGCACACGCACACACACGGACACACACGCACACGCACGCACACACACGTGCACACACGCACACACACGCGCACACACGCACGCGCACACACGCACACGCACGCGCGCGCGCGCACACACACACACACACACACACAATCTGAATCATTCTGTTGCGTAAGAATTTCCTTTCCATGTAACAATTACTCAAGTGTAGTAATATCCAAAAGAACTTTCTGAAATGGTGGCAATGTCAGACATCTGAGGTGGGCAATAAACTTACTACTCACACGGGACAACTGAGCACTTGACATACTGCCCGGCATAAATGAAGAACTGAATTTTATATTTCATTTCATCTTAACCAATTTAAGTAGCCCATGTGGCTAGCGGACGTCTCATTGGCGAGCACAGGTCTACAACGCCCTTCGTACTGCCTGCATAGTATTTTAACATCGATGCGATGGTCGCCCTTTCTAATGAGCATTTTGTTAGCTGCCACACACATCCTCATGGCTGAACATTTATATGCATCCTGAACACCTTAATTAGAATAAAGTCCTAGAAGAGGAACTGCGCAGTCAATGGGTAACGATGTTTCTCGGCCTTTCCTACAGAGCAAGACCACCCACTTACGATAATAGGCATGAACAGCGTGTGAGTAGCTGGTCTCCCATACAGGGTTCTCACTGGATCCTCACAACTGCCAGGGAGCATTCCATAAAGGTAATGCCACCCCCTATGTGTAGACAGGAAGTAAGTGGTGAGAGAACATGCCACTGAGTCGGCTGTGTTCGATGGTTTGCAGAGCCAACATGGAAGAATACACACCCAGCCGTTCTGTGATGTCAAACCATTTATTCTCCAAGATTAGTCTAACAAAGAAAAAAATGCGTAATGCCACTTCACAAGTGAAAAAAGCAGGATGTGAAACTATATTCCCAGGATGATGAAAACTATATAAAATCAAATAAAACAACGTATTAACAGTCTTTAGGTTGCAGAACGGCAACAGGTTTTTCTAAATATCTGCCCCAATTTTTATAATAAACATGTATGATTAATGATTATTAAAATAAATAACTAACATTTAGTGGGCAATTAGAAAGGCTAAGTGGTTTACATGCAGTATCTCATTCGAACTATTTCCACATAGTAAGGACCATTATTATTCCTATTGACAAATGAAGACACAGTAGGATGAAAGAAGTTTAAGAACCTGGCCAAGGCTCAGGCCGTGAGCGAGAGCTGAACCCAGGCCGACTCACTGGGAAGCTTGTTCTCTTAGCCAGCACGTCAGTGCTTCTCAAACTTCTCAAACTCAGATTTTATACTCAAAGAACCTTCAACACTCTGTAATTACATTCCTAATTCTCTGTGACTTTTTATGCGGGATTATCAGATATTGGTTGTTTTAATGAACCTTTTGGCATTTGCACTAACCCTATTTATCTAATGTGTACTACTATAGAAAAGCAAAAACATATGAGGTGTGATCAAAAGACACAGTGAATGTTTAAATTTAGAAAAAATTTATTACAGTAAAAGACACATTGCCATTGATCCCCCTCACTTCGAGCACACGTATCCCATCGTTTTTGCCACTTTCTAAAGCAGTTCTGGAAGTCCCCTTTCATGAGTGTCTTTAGTTGCACTGTCGTAGCTGCCTCGACGTCCTGAATCGACTCGAAACATTTACCTCTCATGGTCATCTTGATTTGGGCAACAGCCAGAAGTCGCACAGTGCTGATCCGCTGAACAAGGTGGGTGAGGACACACCGTAATGTTTTTGTTTGACAGGAATTGCCGTACCAGAAGCGATGTGGGACCTGCATCGATTCAGGACATCGAGGCAGCCACGACGGCACAACTAAAGACGTAAGTGTCTGCAGTGGGGAGTGGTGTGTGGAGGCAGGCCCCCTGGGGGTGTCCCCAGGAACCAGCCATTCTCCTCCACCCCTCCCCACTGCAGACACTTGTCACCGAGTCACCAGCACAGTTTAGATTTCCCGACTCCTATAGACATTTTTTGGGGAAACATTAAAATTATGTATTCTCCAAACAGTTTAACCTTCCAAAATTTGGCAAGCCCTAGTTAATTTTATACTCAAAGAACCTTCAACACTCTGTAATTACATTCCTAATTCTTTGTGACTTTTTATGCGGGATTATCAGATATTGGTTGTGTTAATGAACCTTTTGCCATTTGCAGTAACCCTGTTTATCTATCTTAATGTTTAATGCTACGATGTTACTTGTCTGGTACCTTAACGGTAGCCCTTCCACAACGGATTTTATTTCCTTGACTTTCACTTTATTTATTATCTCGTGGTTTTTACTGTCTCCTATAATAAATAGATGGGTGATGTTTTTTTTCAGTAAGAGTTGGTGACATTTTGTTGTACTTTTCTCTTATAATTGGTAACTTACATCACCTGCATTCTAAGATTATATCTCCTAATATATTTCTTTCCTTGAATCCTGTGGGTGGCTTTGGTATCCAATTTTAATTTCCTTTGAAATTAGGCCAAAAGATAACCTTAAGTTTCCTACTCCTAAATGTTTTTTAACATGGATACTTCATAAAACAGGACTGTTTTCGCTTTTTCCTCTAGGTAACTTCTACTTATTAAGTAAACTATGTAAACTCCCTTCAAGTGGCATTAAGATGGGTATTAACCTGTCAGAAACCCTTTTCATACGCCACATGCTAGTCTCACCATGTACTGTCTAACTCATCACCTAATTTTAAATTGCTATAATCCATTTCCCTCTCTAAAGCCTCTTTCTCTTTGACTTTTTTGAAGCCACAGATAGTTCTGGGAAAGATCTCTGCAGGTCTCTGGAGGTGAATGAGGTGCTTCTAAAACCTAGAGGAGAAACAGTATGTCACCAAAGGGCAAAAGGTGGTGTGGCCAGATACATTTCATTCCTCCCTCAATTGGTTCTCTTCCTCAAAGTCTTTAGTGATCCTCTCCATTCCTTCTGGATAACTTACAGGAAATCCCATTGTGTGACTGACTTGAGAGCTGGCGAAGAACAGCGAATGAGGTAGGTGACAAAGAACATGACAGAGCCCACCGTGCCTCCTGGAACTGTATTCACGCAAGAGGGTTCTCTTTTCTGTCCAGGACTGCTGCCGAGTCACACGTTATGGGTACTCTCTGAGAGGACCCATACTGCACCCCCGACCCCCCACCCCACCCCCGCCACAATGCTGGACAGTATGCTTCTCCGTGCATATATACCCTCGTTCTCATATATATTCTCATTCCTAAGCACCTCCAATTGCTCTGGTATGTTTATTATTCAAAAACCAGGGCATCCTTATTATAGTTTCAACATCCGTTAGCTTTTCTTGCACGGTCATGCCATCTACCCGGGCAGCATAAACCAACTCGGGGCATGCCACATCTTGACCCTTGTGCATCAGTGCTGGCCGTCCTAGGTTCTGCCGTATTTATAGCTTCTCTCCAACACGCCTAAGGTGAGTCCTAGCTTCCACTGATACAGCCTGGCCCTGACGCGCGTCACGCTCGCCACCTCCACCCCCACTACAGTCGTTAGGCTGTTTCCGGGCCTGCTTCTCCGCGCCCCTGCCGCTGGGCTCAGTTGCTGCTATCATATTTTTAATCAAACTTAGGCCTCTGATTTTATAAAATCTGTTTGGAAACCCCTAATTCCGGTCTCTTCTGGCTCTCCTTAGTAGCAACAATTTCTCATGGCTTCAAATCTTTTCTGATGGATTTTTTTTCTTTTTTCTGATGAAACACGCTATGCTCCTAATCCCTATTCCACCATCCCTAAACTCCCCCATTTTATTTGTTATAATAAAAAACAAGTTAAATTTAGAACTTTCCAAACCAATTGAGAGGCTTTTTTTTTCACTGACTGGGGAGCTACAAGTGTGACTAGGGCTCATTTTCCAGCCATGTCCAATTAGTTTAACGAGTCCTGGAGAACACTGCTCTGATTCAAGGCTAAAGCTGAGGAAAATGTTGCAGTAATGCCATCAAAGACAACGCACTCCCGATATCCCCAGGGCCAACCTCACCGGGCCTTATAATAACGAAAAGGGATTTCTAATGCAGTAAAATTAACCACTCTTTAGGCTTTCATTTCTCTCTGCCAACAGACACACAAATGTCCCCTGTGGAACGCTGGCACCTTGGGTTTGCAAGTCTTCTAAATCAAGTTATTCATAAATTCCACGCCCCTCCCGCCGCCGAGGGCCTCTTGCTGGCCACAGGCTGGCCTCCCTCTTGGTCACCCCGGTTCCAGGCCAGAGACAACCCCCGGCTTCACACGGCGCTGCTTGTCTGTCCACGTGGACGTGGGCACCAGCGCCTTCACCCAACTTACAGTCTTCTAATATCACAGTGACTCATTAAAAGGAGAGGCTGGTTCTGTGGGGAGGACTTGGGAGGGGGCGTGTGGACCCCCGAGGCCCACGCCGGTCTGCCTGTGTTTTAACACTTGACAGACCTGTAGCATGACTGTCTGGCGAGGCGTGACTGACTGCCCACGAGAGCCCCTCGGTTCCAGCTAGCGAGACAGGGCAAGGGATTTCTAGCTTGCTTCACCCTCCACGAGAAGTCCAGAGAAAGTTCTCTACTACATGAGCCATACAAGCTTAAGCTCGGGATCAGAGAGTAAGAAAAACTTACATTTTTTCTTTCTATATGAGGCATTACAACCAGCACTATGATTTTTGTCTTACAAAACTTATTTCTGGACTGTCTAAACAGTGGATCCTTGTATATGGGACCTGGCACTATTTGAGGGAAGTACTGACCCAAACAAAATGGCTTTTGGTTGGTATTCTATCAAAACATTCCCATCCACGCGGAAAAAAATTCTCCAGCATTAGTATACTCAAAGGCAAGTCTCAAAGTGCTGAAATAATTTGTTTACTGTTGTTACTGTTTCTTTTAATAAATCAAAACTCCGCAAAGGGCAATGTAAATGCCTATAAGGACAAGTTCTCCACAGGGGGAATGGCAGAACATCTATTTTAATCTGCCAAAGACAGGTCACCTGAATAAAATCAATTTAGGATGCCCCTCCACTCCAATGGCTCTCTCACAGGCCCTTCTATCCAACAGGATGAGCATGAAGTCAGTGCTGACATCACTACCAATGGGTGGAATTCTCCCGCGCAGTTAGGGAGTGTGATTCCGTCTTTCAACCACCATGGACTTGAGTGTCTGTTCTATGTCCAAGCAGGAGAACCCGTGGTTAGGAGCGCAGGTTCCAGGTGTGGGGTCCTACATGCCAATCCTGAGAAAGCACTTCTCACTGGCAGAGGGCTTGAAAGGAATCACTTAAGCTTCTAGTCTCCTCACTTATAAAATGGCAGAGCATTCTACCTACCTCAATAAACTGGTATAAAAATAAGATTTATCAGCAGAGAAAGCATAAATGAAAGTGTATAGATAAATGGAAGGTGCTTTTAAAGCTGTTTTTAATAGAATGGGTAGATATATAAGAACTGAAAGGAAGAAGGCCAGGAAGACACAAACCTTTGGTATCGTAACATCTCTGAAATCAAGATGTGCCCAATGGCCAACACATTTTATCATCACACAGGGCCGGCAGAAGGTATGATTTCTTGGTCATGGACAGTGACTGGGTGAACTTGGTCATCACTTATTGTTCATTCATTAACATGTCATCGCTTCTCTCCAGTTCTGTGCATTGTTGGTATTGCAGAGGTTGAATTTACTTGTCTTCTAAAAGATTACACTAAACTTTGGCATTGAAAGGAAAAAATTACTGTGTACACAAGAAGGCAAGGAAACAGTGTAGATTTGGTAATGGTGAAGCAAATATCTGTCACTGGAAGAGTGACCACAATTCCCGTATGTGCTTGCAAAGCGAGAGCCGAGCACTTTAAAGGACCTGGGTGAGTTAAGACACAGAGACCTGAAGCTACTTACGCTGAGTTCTGCTACTGAAACAGAGGCAAGAGGAGTGCCACCCAGGAACCCAGCAACACACGTGAGGGTGAGTGGAGAATGCCAGGCGCCTTGGAATAACCGAACTGTCCGCACAAAAGGAGAGGCAGATGCAATCAGTACATGGAGCTCAAAGCAGACGAAATGCTGTATTGAAACAAGCACGAGCTCATCACACTATGTGTGTGTGCAAGCGTGTGCGTAAACCTGTGTTAGGGCGACTGACCTACGCTGGACAGTTAATAGGAATTCAGAAAAGGAGAGAGAAATGTAAATGAAAGATGAAGGAAGATTTTTACCTGTCATTACTTCTATTTTGCTTGAGATTTTTATAATGAGCCTGATGCACTATTCTTGTCATGTTTTTACTTCAAGAAGGTTGCAACAAAATGATACATGTCCCGCCGTGGTGCCCAGCCAGAGCAGCTCGTCAGTGAGTAGTAGCCATTACTGCACTCCCAGACACCACGGAAGAAATAATCACGACACGTACATTTAACATAGGACCCCAGCCCTCAAGGAGTTTACAATCAAGTAGGATTCAGGACTAAAAGAGGAAAGATAGATGATAGATAGACAGACAGATGGACGGACCATAAGGATAAAGAAAGTTGCTGCCCACAAGCCACAGAAGAAATGTCTTATTCAAATCTCAGAAGCCTACAAAAGCGCAGCTTTAACAGTCTTAGGGTACCAATATATATACCCCAACATTTTATCTGGAAAGCCAAAGAAGTAAGGTAGGACGCATGTCATCATCTCTGAAACCTGTTTAAGAATGACCCCTCCATTAAATATCCCCAAAGACGGGGTACCCGTGTTTCCCCAAACCTGTGATCCCACCAAGGTCATACATCCATCAGTATATCTCACATTTAGGAATGCCTCTGAGGCACCACCTGCACAAAAGTGCCTCTGCCCTCCCCAGGTAACAGAAAGAGGTCAGCAGCCCCATTTCCATCCTCAGGGGACCATTTGGTGCTTCAATAGCAAAGGCCAAGCTTTAGAGGAGCCCAGCACGGTGCCTGGGTATGGCAGAGTTGGTCCCGTGCTAATGTACAGCTGAATAAAGCTTTGAGAAGAATGTTCTAGTTACCCAAAGAGAAAAAGGAAAATAATATTCGCACACTTGGGAAGCTAGCGCTCCTCACTGGAGACGGCTTTTTGCAAAAGGCATGATTTGAGAGGCACGCGACCCGATCTAAGCCCTCGGGCACCCCTCCCCGGCAAGCCCGCAGCCCTCTGCCCGGTGCTGCCTCGCTTCCTGCCAGTCCACGCACAGAAGGAGACAGCAGCAGACAACGGACATGGCGAGTCCGAAGAGAGGAGAAAGCGACAAACTCAAGGAAGGCTGGACACTGAACAAAGGAAAACAACAGCTGAAAGGCAAAGTGTCTTAAACAATCCAAGTGTTATAAAGGGACACAGAGCCTAACTTTTAAAGGGCTGCAAGAAAAAAAGTATAAGATGAAAATTTCTCAAAAACCAACTCACCACTAGCATAAGCTGACTTTCCCCACCACCTGCAGAACTGACTCCAGTTGTAAAGCTCTGGGATGGGAAGGGAAACGGAATTCTGGGAGGGGAAGGGGAGCTGAAGGAACAATAACTGCTCTGTACAGTGGAGGAAGGGGGACTTCCAGGGTTAGGATTTCAACACAGAACTCCCAGGGCAGACATTCAGGCAGCTCCTCCCTTACCTCCCAGGGCCAGCGAGCCTCCCAAGGGTGACCCTCAGCGAACCAGATGACTTCCGGTGTCAGCTACCACCTGCCCCTTACCTGCTTTCTCAGCATGTCTCTCCCAAGAAAAACAACTAAATCTACACTCTAAAACTCCAGAGGTTTTCCCTATAACACAAGGGGAAGCAAGAGGGAAAGGGTCAGTGCTGAGGGCATTTCTAGCTAAGAATGTGTCTTCACATTGAACTTGTGGGGCTGCAGAAACCTGATGACTAAAAGACCCCTTGGGAAGAGCATGCCATCCTGACCCACTGCACCTGGAAGGCATTTCAGGAGGAGCGGTAATGATGCTCAAGGTGTACGGCAAAGGGGGCTTGCTCACATGACGCCAGGGGTTCAAAACTGGGGTTCTTAATGGGGTGAGCTTGCCCTCAAAGGGCATTTGGTAACACCTGGAGACGTTTACGGTTGTCGCAACTGCTGGTGCTAGCATCTAGAACCAGTAATGCTGCTAAATATTCTACAATGGCAGGATAGCACCCGCCACACCCAAACGAAGAACTATCCAGACCACAACGTCAGTACCACTGAGGCTGAGAAAAACTCTGCACTGGAATAATCTCGTCCCTGTACCCATCTCCAGAAACCCCAACAATCCTGCCTAAAGTAAGTATTTGGCATTCCTCTGAGCAGCTGCCCTGCCACTAACGTCACTTATTCTGGTTAGCAATATTAAACAGAAGGCAAATGATGTAACAAGCAAATGTTGCATCTTCAAAGTACCTGGCTACAATCCCAGCAGACATTTTTAAGGGTGCTCCTCAGCACCCAAGATAGTGAAGTATTTGACAACAATTACTGAAAGAAAGGTACACAGGTACACACACACGCGCACACACACACAC
>PVJL010010725.1:0-37425 GCA_004026885.1 Lyroderma lyra
AGAAGGGGGATTGCTGGGTCAAATGGTAGCTCCATTCCCAATTTTCTGAGGAACCTCCACACTGCCTTCCACAGTGGTTGTACCAGTTTGCACTCCCACCAGCAGTGTACCAGAGTTCCTTTTTCTCCACATCCTCTCCAGCACTTGTTATTCCTTGTCTTGTTGATAATAGTCATTCTCACAGGTGTGAGGTGGTATCATTTTTTATTTCAGATATTACATTTAACTATATATTTTGAATATCCACATATTCCCTGAATTTTTCTTTCTTTGTGATTTTTATTGTATAATATACATTGCATGAAATGTTTATTGAAAACTGAAGCACAATTTTGTTGTTTATTTTTTCAAAAGTAGACTCATCTCTGAGAGTTAGTGTGTGTGTATGTGTGTGTGTGTGTGAGAGAGAGAGAGAGAGAGAGAGAGAGAGAGAGATACTAATCATTTTACAGTCAGGTTCAGCTGGTTCAGGGTTTCCAATTAAATTAGATAAGAGTTCCCTTGTAATTACACCAGCTCCCAATCATCCAACAGTGGCCTTTATATTCCTGTTAGTAATTAGGCTAGAAGAATGTTACCTGTTCATTACCCCAGTCCCTTTTTTGATGCTACCTTATGGATGTTACTGGGATAGGGATTGGGCCATGAAATTTGTTCCTGTGTTTAAAGCTTTTTGACTCCAATCAATTTTATAATTTCAACAAGGAGATCCAAAACCTACTTTATCCCCTTTATTCCAGCATAATTTATTCACTTCATAGTACCCAAATATTTCATGGTCCACTAACTTTCAGGATCCTCTGATCCTCTATGAACACGATTCTTTCTCTTGCTCTAGAATTTATCATGGTTCTTTTCTCTTGCTTTCTACTTTCATTGTTAGGCCCATAGACAAAAATGAATTTTATTTTGTCAAATTACTTCATGTTATTGTAACAGCAAAGGTCTTACATGTCCTTCTCTATCCTTCTTGAAAATGGAATTTCATTACTTATTCATAACAGTAGAGTAAAAAAGAAAATAGTATTTATATTCCTTTAAAAGGTTTAGTTAAAAGTCTACAGATAAGTTTGGTTAGAATTCATCTATTTGAACTTCCACACATTTTTAATACCTTGTGATTATCATTTTATGCCAAACATTTTTATAATGCAGTTTAAGTTGTCAGTCATCTTTTAATTGATATTTTGAATGACAAAATATTCATTTTAATATAATGGAAAAATAATGGACCTTACATTGAATTATAATATATGCATAATTATGACTTTTTAATTCATAATTTTACATTTTATAAAATTTCTTAGATTTCTTACCCACCATTTTATTCATCAAAATATTTGCAACTGATAGAATTTATATAAAATTTAGTAGCATCACCTCATGTTTTTTGTTTTCTTTGGTTTTTTTTTTTTTTTTTGGTGTTTCCCTGGCTGGGAATCGAACCCAGGCCGCAGCATTGAGAGCACCAAAGCCTTAGACAATACACCACCAGGGAACCCCCATTTCATTTTTCAAATTACAAAACTGAGGCCTGAAAATTACAACACTTATATGTGCATTTATTCTATGTGTGTATTTCCCCACAATGCTTTTCTAATGCATCCCATTATCAGAACTCATGTCTGCTGCTTTCTTCACAGGTCCAGGAATTACCACTTTTCAGTGGGATTTATCAATTTTGCTATTTCATTTTTATGTCTGTGATGTGATGTCTGAAGCTCACAGTAAAAACTGGCTACTTTGATAACATGGTCCATTCTAAGGATATATGAAATACAAACACTAGCTCTTTCTCTAATGCTTCCTCATTAAATGAGCCTTGACTATATTTCACTTACTGTGACTAATTTGCATTTAATTACTTTTAATCTACATAGAAAATGATGTAAATAAATTTAGTAAGGCTGGTAAGTCTCCAAAATTAGGCCTTGGGAAACCCAATTCAGAAAAAATATTATTTATTTATTTATCTTATATTAAGCTGGGAAAAACCTCTTTTAGCTATACTGATATTTTATTAATATATATTTTCATAAATTAATGTATCTTGATTTTTATCTATCAATCTATCTGCCATGTGTTATAATGCTATTTATATTGATTAGATTTATTATTATAAATGAATGACATTTTTCTTAAGGACAGATATGTTATTTTAGGCATATAGATAAATAAATGGTTTTTCTCAAGACTTACATGCTCATTTTTATTAATGTATTTCATTTTAATTTTTAATTTACTTTTCTTTATTGCAGAATAATTTACAAATAAAATTATAAGGTATTTAAAGTGTGAAACATAATTTTATATAGCTATACAGTGTGTAAAGATTCCCCTACTGATTTAATTAACATATCCATAACCTCACATACACACACCTATATACAGTGTGGATATGAGAACATTTAAGTTCTATACTCTTTTCAAATTTCAATTATACAATACAGTGTCATCGGCTATAGCCACAACGTTATACATTAAATCCTCAGACTTTAGTTACCTCATAATAGACAGTTTTTCTCCCTTATATAATATCTTTCTTTTTCCTCCACATTCCAGCCCCTGATAACTATTTTCTAATGAGTTTCTATGAGTTTGACTTTTGGGGGGAGGGAATTTCACATATAAATGACACCATGCCCTGTTTGTTTCTCTATCCGGCTTATTTTAGGGAGGACATTTAACATAATGCCATCAAGGTTCATTCATATTGTTGCAAAGAGCAAGAATACCTTCCTTTTAATAGCTAAATAATATTAAATTTAAATATATACACACATATACAAATGTACATACGTACATATACACATACATACATGCATACATACATACATAAATATAGATATAGATATAGATATAGATATAGATATAGATATAGATATAGATGTAGTGCCAGAAATATATGCACAATTTGAAAGATGTTATCTGTGTATTAACTTTTGAAGTTGAATTGAATTACAGGAGCAATGTGTAGAATGACATTCGCTCAAAAGATAGCTTTAATCAAAAATGAATGCTAGTGTCATCAGGTGACAGGCAGGCCAGTCAAAGAAAATGGCGGAAGCACGGTTGTCATCCCAGGAGTGCAAGACCATTTTGAAGTGGTATTTGAAATTCGAGAATGTTGTTTGCGTTTCCTCCACATCTTCCTGACTTAACACCTCTTGACTTCTACGTATGGAGGATCTTAAAGGATGTGGTGTAGCATAGAAAACCAACTACATTGGTGGTACTTTGGAAAGAAATTAAAATGGCATTGGCATTGATACAAGTGGACGCTTTGGTCGACATTGCTCAAGCAGTAGATTGCTGTAATCAGAAGTGTCTGAACGCTGATGGTCACCATTTTGAGCACCTCTTGTAGTTGCACAAGTCAAACGTGTCTTGTATTCCTCTTTTGTTACAGGTATATATTGATTATTACAATTTTAATACAATTATTTTTTTTAATTTGTATACATTTTTTGGCACTCTGTGTGTGTGTGTGTGTGTGTGTGTGTGTGTGTGTGTATGCACACACATAAGTATACATATGTACACATATATAATATATAAACATATATGTATATAAGTTGAATATTGTCAAATGTTCTTTCTGCATCTATTGAAATTATCATATGATTTTTATCCTTTATTTTATTTTTGTGGTTTATCACATTGTTTGATTTGTGGTTATCAAATTTTTCTGTTAATTCAGAAGTAAATTCCAGTTGATCACAGTACATGCTTCTTTTGATGTATTGTGGAACTTAGTTTGCTAATATTTTTTTGAATATTTTTTCACCTATGTTTATCAGAGATTTGGCCTTTCTTTCTTTCTTTCTTTCTTTCTTTCTTTCTTTCTAGTAATATTGTAATCTGGTTTTGATTTCAAAATCATGTTTGCCTGGTAAAATTGGATTGGTAGTTTTCTCACCTCTTTGATTTCTTGGAAGAGTTTGAGTAGGATCAATACTAATCTTTTTTTAATGTTAAAATTTACCAGTGAAACTATCTGTCCTGGAATTTCTTTGTTGCAAAGTTTTTGGTTACTGATTTAATCTTCTTACTACAATAGACTCTCAGTCAACTGTCACCCATGGGGATTGGTAGATGCCAGATAAATATAAGTAGACTCTCTCTTAAGTAGAACTCACAAACTGGCAAAAAATGTTTTGCTGGTTGCTTGAGAATGCCAGTTGCTTGAGTTTTGGTTAATGGATAATCTATGGTATTAATTAGTCTAATTAGAGTTTCTATTTATTCATAATTCAAACTTGGTAGGTTATATGTGTCTAGAAGTTCCCATTTCTTCTAGGTTGACAAGTTTGTGGCTTATAATTGTCCATAGTAGGCTGTTATGATTATTTGTATTTCTGTTGCATCATTGTATCTTCTTTCAGTTCTAATTTTGTTTGAGTCCTGTTTTTTTTTTCCTCCATAAGCCTTGATAACAGTTTGTACTTTTTGTTCATCTTTTCAAAATACCATCACTTTCTTCCATTATTTTTTTCTATTATCTTTTAGTCTGTCATATATTTTTCTCTGATATTTATTCCTTTCTTCTGCTAACTTTGGTCTTAATTTTCTTTTTCCAGTTCCTTGAAATGTAAAGTTAGGTGGTTTATTTGAAATCTTTTTTAAATTTTTTTCATATAGGCATTATTCACTATAAACTTCAACTTAGAACAGCTTTTGCTGAATCTCATAAGTATTAATATGTTGTGTTTCCATATCATTTGGAATAGTTTTAATTCTTGTTTGACTCATTGGTTTTTCAGGCATATGTTGGTTCATCTTTCTCCTTTTTTATTAACTCAAAGTATCTTTATTTCTTAAAAACACTCAATATTGAAAAGCAACTCAAAACTCCAGAGGAGTTTTCATTTCTTTCCTAATTGCCTTCAGAGTGCTGATAGACAGATAGGCAAGGTGGGCTGGAACCCTAAGACAAATTCGGTCAGGACTTCATGGTCACTGAAATCAGGGTGTTAGTTGGCTACATGTGAGGGCTATCTTAGAGGGAGGAAATGATGGGAGGCTGAGAAACCAAGAGGTAGTAGTGGTTGGCTAGACATGCAGACTCCAAGCCCCTACCATCAGGAGAACCAGCTCTGAGGGACCCCAGGGCACATGGAGAAAGAACCCAGGGCTACCATTTGAGGCAGGCTTCCCCAGCTGGCCTCCCCATGGGGTCTTGTTCCCTCCTGAGAAAAACTATTCTATGAGTAAATCTTTCCTAAGTGAATAATTTGTTTTCATCTGTATATTTAAACTAGATGCTTACTTTAGGACAGTTAAAATATGTATTCATGGTTGTAAATGTGTTATTTCATAACCTTAATGGCAAAGTGTAACTGGTAGAGCTATTCACAAATTAATTGTACATATGTCTAAATTCACAAATACAGTTTTATTGAATCTGAAAATCAGAGGAGATTACTGGAAAATAAAATAACTACCTCCCCACACCCCACCCAATGAATAACCAGCCTTATACCATAGAAAGGCATATAGCTCTCTACCTCAAATTAAGTACCACCGTAAAGGAATTTTAAGTTTCTTTGCAACTGTTACTTTAAGGTAACAATGCATGCTTTAATTTGAGAGTGATTAAGACATGATTTGTATTATTGTTAAGGTTTAGTTGGAATAAAAGCAGAATTAATAAAATTGGCAACACTTTCTGTAATATAATTTCCTCTAAAAAGTTAGATTCTGAAAAAAATTCACAACCTTATGTACAAGTGTCATAATTGTACTCATTTGTGATCCATTCATTAACGAAATAAACCCTTGAATAAGTTTTTTATTATTACACTCTTAAACTTAAAATTAGATCAGTCAAGGTAATTCCAAATCTAGAAAATCATTTGCCATTTTGAAATCATTATTGTTATAGTTATTTTGCATTTAATAAACAATACATCAATCAAATACCTTTATAAAGTGACCATGTTGCTCTTTAAGATTGTAAATGATAAGTGTATTTTTTTCCATTGACTACATATAAATTTTAATAGCTGCAAGGTTTTCTGTCAATCTGACTATATCAGTTGACCATCTGACAAGCTATGTGTTTTTATTAAAGTTTGGTATTATCAAAATGTAAGTCTTCACATGTCTTTTGAGTAATAATTTTTTATTTAATAAATATTTGTTGCTGTTGCTTTGTGTTAGACCTTAGTTTTAGGTGTTGACAATTTGATAATGAACAAATCACATAAAATTTGGTAATGAACAAATCAGGTAAAATTTCTGACACTGAAAACTTAGCTCCAGATTGTTTTTTTAGTTAATGATGAATTATTAAATTTATCTCACATATGTGTTTAAACTTAACACTAAATATGTTTCTCTTATTAATATTTTTCTGAAGAGTTTAAAAGATTTTTATTTCTGAAATGATATAAAAAGGGCCCAGTATTCACTGATAGATTTCATTTGCTAAAAATGTATCAAAAGAGGAAATATTTATATATTAAATCAACTTTTCAAGAGAAATAAAAATTAAGCTGAAAAGAATTAGTTCTTTAAACATTATGGGTTCTAGAAATGTCATCCTGACTTCCCAATTCTTTCAGTTTCACATAATTTGCATAAGTAATAATTTGAAACTTGTGAAAAAAAATGTAAGAACAAAAACACCAAAAGAGAAATAATTGTCTTGTTTTGTTAAGTTTAGTATAATTTTAAAATATGATAAATAAATGCTTTTTATTTTTTCTTCCTTTCTTTTTAAATTCTTCATTTCTTGGAACCAAAACACTGAAAGAAGGCCAGTGTGCCAATGTATTAACTAAAAATATTGTAAAGAATTAAATAATAGATCTTGAACCATTTTCCTGCTCAAGCCCTCTTCTACTTCTTAGAAGAGCACTTTCTCCTTGCCATTTGAGGTCTATGAGTCACTCCTGCATCTTTGGAGTGTATTTTCCCTTTTAATAAACTGTCTCCTTGTTTCACTTTATTTTCCTTTTCATAAACTGTTTCTAGTTTTCACCTCTAAAAATAAAATAAATAATACTAACAATAATGTAATGTTAACTATGGATAATGTCCTCTAATAAATGTTGTGTGTATATACACTTAATCTCCATAATAACTCTAAGCTAAATTATACTACTCTACCCCAATTTTACAGATGAGAAAACTGAGGCAGATTCATTATCAAATATTAAGCAATATTAAGTAGAACAGGTAGTAAAGCCTATGCCATCAGATTTCAAAGTCATTAAAATTGAAAGGTCTTTATACATTGAGGCCTCAACTACAGGCCAAGGCCTTGTACCAAGTCTTTGTACTAATGATCTGTGTGAATATTAATGTTTTATGTGAACATTAACATATTTAACCTGCATAAACAGGACCCAAAGTTTAGGTATCATCATTCTGTGCATAAGAAATTAAACACAGAATAATTAAGTTACTGTCAAATTTTACAGGGAATAATGGTAGAATTAAAATTTAAACTCATTGTTCTATGACTTCAATGTTTTTAGGAGATAACATGTTCTGTTTTTGTTTGTTAGTTTATTTGTATGTTTTTATGAGAACAAATTTATTCATGTTATTCCCACCTAATTATTCATAGTGTCCTCTTTTAATTTATAGGTATCTCAGTTTGGATGATGAAGTATATTATTATCCCATTACTACCTTACCATACTGACTCTCAGTTTGGAGCTCTTAAATTGACCAACTTGAGTCACAACTCAAAACTGTTACCAGGAAATCAAATTATGCTGACCACTGTAGCACAAACTTTCCCACTAATCTCATTACCCTATAAAAATTTCCTTGGAAGCAGACATATGAAAAAATGCTCATCTTCATTAGCAATCAGGGAAATGCAAATCAAAACCACAATGAGATACCACCTCACGCCTGTCAGAATGGCTGTTACCAACAAGACAAGGAATAACAAGTGCTGGAGAGGATGTGGAGAAAAAGGAACTCTGGTACACTGCTGGTGGGAGTGCAAACTGGTACAACCACTGTGGAAGGCAGTGTGGAGGGTCCTCAGAAAACTGGGAGTGAAGCTACCATTTGACCCAGCAATCCCCCTTCTGGGGATCTACCCTAAGAACTTGAAAACCTTTGTCCGCAAAGACTTATGTACCCCAATGTTCACTGCAGCACTGTTCACAGTGGCCAAAACATGGAAACAATCAAAGTGCCCTGTGACAGATGACTGGATAAAGAAGCTGTGGTACATATACACAATGGATAAAAGCCAAGGACACACACCAGTGTCAGTGATTGAAATTAAATAAAAATTCTATAAAACAATGTTTTTCTTTTCTTTAAGAGGCCTAAGTCACTGTTGTCATTACACGGAGGTGGATGAGTTTCAAACCCCAACTTTGTTACTCACTAGCTGGGGCAACTATGGTAGGTTATATAAATCTAACTCTGTTCCCTACATGAAAAAGATTAATAATAACAGTAACTCCCTCATAGGGTTGTTGAAGATTAAATTAAATAATGCATGCTTAACTACTTGCATATTGTAGCTGCTTAATACATTGCTATCATTGCTATGTTTAGTAATCTTACATAACGTTCAGAATGAAAATCCCAACCAATTTTTTATGAAGTGTACTGTATTTTCCTCACTAATAGGCACACCTAAGAGCCTTAAATTTTCTCAAAAATCGGCCATGTGCCGGACAATCCGGTGCACCTTATGTGTGCACTAAGTTCCAAAATCTGTAAAAATGTTGTGCGACTTTGGTAAGCGCTCCGCTTGATTGACTTTCAGACCATTTCCCGCTGACATAGGGACGTAATACGTACACTATGTACGCTGGCAGAGATAAACCAATCAGAGAACATTACGTAATATGTACAGTACGTAGGCTTACCTCCGCCATGCCTCCGGTAGATATACTACCGGTATGCTGCAAAACAACATTTGTTTGTCTAAGGACCCCCG
The DNA here is from genome assembly GCA_004026885.1 of Lyroderma lyra. Taxonomy (NCBI): domain Eukaryota; kingdom Metazoa; phylum Chordata; class Mammalia; order Chiroptera; family Megadermatidae; genus Lyroderma; species Lyroderma lyra. The sequence goes on from PVJL010010725.1 coordinate 8,921, forward strand.
AAAATGGCACCAGTGAAGAGACAGGGATTTGTGGGAGAAGATGGATTAAAAAATAATGTGAGTGTATTGTTAAATAGTAGAATAAAGTTCAACTAAACTCACTGTTTTGCTTCCGTTACCTTTTTTTGTAGGCCGTATGTTTTAGCATGCACCTTATAATATGGTGCACCTTATATATGGGTTACATACAGAAATAGACCCCATAATTGAGACTGCGCCTTATAATCCAGTGCGCCTTATGGTGCAGAAAATACGGTAATTATGAGTATAAGTCAATAAATATTTTAAATGTTTCAGCACAGTCAAAATGTTTATCATTATAAAATGTATCAATTGCTTTGAAAAGACAGTAGATATTCACATAATTAATTCCTGAGATTATTTTCTTCCGATTACTCCATAATTTTTTTAGTATAACAGAAAATTATTCTTCAAAATGAGGCTTAATACTTTGGCACTTTTATCATGGTTTTTAGGCAATACCAAAAAGGACTTGTGAAAATACACAATGTTTAAAGAGAACTTAATAGGTATTCACAAGTATGGCATTGAAAATGTATGAATGACTCTTCATTCTAGAGAGCCTACTTTGGTAGAAGAGTTTGGCCAACCCATGAATTTAGCTCTTATTTAGAAAAATGAAATGGCTGACCTAGGGATACTATCACTCTATGAGGATAATCATTCATAGTAGAGTAACCTCATAAGGTCAGTGGTATGCTCATGTCAGATTTCTTCACATCAGTGCACAAAATTAAGAGGTAATTGACCAAGTCACCACTGTCCTTTTAGCACCAAAGATTTGTTGATTGTTAGTTGATAGGGAAAATGTCATTGCTGTAATACCTTGTCACTCACATTATCACCCTGTGTGTGCAAAGATATAATTTTATATTAGATCAAGTCTAAGACCTTGAATGAAGATGAAGAGTAATTTTACAGATCCAGTTAAGTCCATTTGCTTTTAGAGGATGAATTATAGTTTTTACTAGAAGGGAGAATGAAGCTAATAGATTTTAGGAAAGTAATGCATTTCAGAAGGCAAAAGAACTGCTGAGGTCTCCTGTGTCTCTTTTCTTACTTTTATTAAATATTTTATCACGCTAGAAAGCACCTTAGAGCTTGTTGCTGCTGAAGAGGATCCTAAAATACAATAACATAATGTGCTGCAAAGACAACTCTCTTCAATATGTCTATATTGAAGCTCCAGTCTCTCAACAAAGATCCTCATGGCAGATGTGTCTGTCTTTCAAGATGTATTTCATGTCTTTCATTAGTAATTAGGCAAAAGTCTTTCTATTAAAGCTGTTTTATAGGTAAGGATCACATTAAAATACCTTCTAGGTGTTAAAGATAAGTTGTTTTTAGTCTGCTACTATTGCAATAGATGAGTGAAACTGAACTTAACTCCATTGGGTGGGGGTGGGGAGGACCTGGAGCAGGATGGGGATTTAAGCACTTGATGTGCTAAATACTGGAGGATATTCAGAGGACAATAGAAAGAATGTTGATCAATAGATGTGTTAAGCACTTACTTGTTCCTAGTATGCAAATGTTTTTCTCTGTAACTGGGCCATCTATCCCAGTTTGCACCCATTAAAGTTAGGCTCCTACTCTCTTTCAGAGACTAGGATATAGGATACTATTTCCTTCTATGTTTACATTTCAAAAAGAGGTTACATTTTCCTTAAGCAAGACAGTTCTTCGTTGTATTATAAAACTGGCAAAAGCAGAGAAAGAATTTATAATTATAGGTGTTCTAATGTTCCAGAAAATGCAAGTTCAGAGGCCCACTGTCCTTGTCTAAAGGAGAAGAATTATATCTAAAGTTTAATCAAGCTAAGTGAAACATTAAAGCTGCCTTGGTCATTGGTTACTATTATAATTACTTCAACATTAATTTACAAAGAAACATTATAGGCTATTTAAACAAATAAGTATATGTATATGATAATCATTGAGTCAAAGCATCTTAATAACTATTAATATCTGCCACTTATTTAAGAGTTTCTATTAATTCACAGGAACATTAATATTCATAGTTTTTAAAAAATCTCTTTTCAAATAGATAGTGCTATCTCACAGAAGAGAGAGCAATTGGGTCTAAGGAAAATGAAATTATCTAGGTCAGTCATTGAATATGTGAATAAACTGAAAATAAACCCCAGGTGTCCCCACAAAGTATAAGCTTTAGTATGATCCTGAATTATGTCTCTATTACTACCAACTCCATGATGTCCTTTAGCTTACTTTTCCTTCTCTTAGTCCTTATCAATAAAAAACAATACTAGTATCTGCCTCATAGGAATAGTATGAGTATTACATGAGACATAACAAAAAAAATTTTTTTAGTAAAATGACTAGCCCATTGTAAATGTCCTATAGAAATTAATTATTACTGTAAATTCTGTGTTCTCACTCTGCCGTACTGCCTCCTAAAGAATAGCATTTTGAGGGTTTTAGAATGAATTATCTGGGAATCAGTCTTGATCAAAGGTTTCTTGATCAACTTTTTCTCTATTTTCCCTAATATCCTCCAGTACTTTTTCACTAGTGCATGCAGTATTTAAATTCTCATTCTACTCCCAGCCTTTCCCCACCCAACCCCATACAGTGAAGTTGAACTCAGTCTCACTACCCAATTGCAGTAGTATTAGAATAAAATTACTTGTTGTATACAGACTTTAAAGGATTATGCATTACTTTGATTAACTTAGTTTGATTGTAATTTGTTATTTTTTTATTAATGAAAACAAGCAAATTTTTTAAAATACAAAGTAAAGTAAAATACAGGCCTATGAAAATAGTATTTTATTTACTACCTTCTTTGTAGTAGCGGTGTGCTAGAAGGGTTAAGCATACAAAATACAAAGCTAGATACCTGAATTCAAAACCTGGCTCCAAGACTGGTAGGTGACCAAAGGCAAATTAATGTAAAGTTCTACAACTCTTAATCATCTTTATCATCTGTAAAGAAGGAATGATAAAATAGTTCTTATTGTGAAAATGAAATGAGTTAATGAAAGGCACTTAGAATAGTTTCAGGCACAGAGTATCCCTTTTCATAAATGAGGGCTATTATTATCATTACTTAAATATCAAAACATTTTTTTCTAAGATTCATCTCATATTGTATTCCTGGAATTCCATTATAGAAATAAATAATAAAAAGTAGTAGGTAGATGTTTTTGATATTATAATGATAACTTTAATTGCTTCATATATATATCAGCAACTACTATTGGTCTAGTAGAATTCAATCTTTCCCCATCCTCTCTTCACCCTCAGACTAACCAATTTGAAAATGTAGGAAGAAAATATTCGGATTGAAGGAAAAAGTAAATCAGTAAGAACAGAAAATTTACATGCTGATTTTTCTCTTTAAAAATTTGGTGGTAAATAAAAAGTAACCATTTTAATGGCTAAAAATGCACATACACACATGTATATGTACGTACATATACATATATAGACACATATAGGGTAGGTATATATTGTATATGTTCTAACTACATACACATATAGGTTAGGAATATTGAATCTATATGTAACTTCTGATAAAATTTAGAACAGACTTTTTTTTGTATCTTACAAGCACATGTATTCATGCTGTGCAGAAACAGCACTTCCTACAACAAGGGGTACAGCCGTGTTCCACGCTCCCATCCAACAGAGGGCCTGCTGACACTTACAGCCGAACGACGGTCCATCCGACGTGCACTCCGTGTAAAGCTGCTTAATGATGGCCATGAGCAGCTGCAGGACTGGAACCTTTCAAAGCTTTACTTCTTTGATCCGCACTCCCGATTTTATAAACGATGAAGGTCATGAGCCCCATTCCTACCCAGATCTCCTGGTAAACGTGGGTGTAGTAGGGCTTCATAGGAACCCAAACATTTTTTTTTTTTTTAATTTTGCTTTTTGGTATGTGGGTAGCTCCCTGACTGGGAATCGAACCCAGGCCACAGCGCTGACAGCGCCAACGCCGAAGCCTTAAGCCACTACACCATCAGGGAACTCCCCGGAACCCAAACATTTTTAATGAGGCTCTGAAGCATCTCGCGGGAGGACCAATGGCCCAGGCTGTCTCAAACCGCAGTAAATAGAACAGACTTTTAAGTGGAAAAAATATTTTTATATATTTTCAATGTAATTCTAATTACTTAAATAAATGATATACATTAATCTTTATTAAGATCCTTGAAAACCACTCTTCTTCTATAACAATCTACCAGGAAACCAGCCTTTAGGAGGTCTTGTGTATAAATCTTGTGGGAAGTTACACTGCTGTCTCTTGTAATAATCCAGGAAGTCAAATATGCCTTCTGTAACCATCAGCTCCAAATAGCCGGGGCTTGATTATTAACTGACAACTTCCTTAATTTTGGTCTCTGCTTCTGACCAAACCAATCAGAGAAAAGCCATATACGCACTCCCAATCAATGTATGAGATGCACCAGCTCTGGTTAGCTTCCCTGGAGTGTCCCCATCCCAATGGCCTCAATCAGGCCACATACGAAGCTTTCTTTTTTTCCAGTATAAATCTTTCCCACTCCTCTGCCTGCTTTGGACTCTGTACCAAACACAAGCGATAGTGGCTGATATCTTCAAAGCAAGCTCTGAATAAATTGCCTTTTCTTGTTCTCATTGGGTTGGTTTATTTATTCCCACAGTTACAGTGGGTGGAAGTCCCACTGTGACCCAGCCAGTCTGTATTACCTGTCTCCCCAGACCCCAGCCTTTGACCAGGTGCAATGCTCACCGAGGCCCCTCGTGCTTTGTTGCTTACAGAGAGTGTAGTCTGTGAAGACGCGGTAAATCAGCGCCGAGGTCTGCACTCCATTGTCTTTATGTCGAGTTGCTGGGCTATTTATTCTTTGGTTTGATACCTGAATTTTGTTATTGATTCTCATATACTTGGCATTCTTATCTTTGGGAAAATCAAGCCATTCTTTTTCATCCCTCTTTGCTGTCTTTTGCATTATAAGCCAAAATTAAGTATGGACTTGCAGCCTAGGACAGATTTAGTTATCAGCCCAAATTGTATTATGCTGAGAAAAAGGGGACACACCTTTTATAGTGAAAGTTCCCAAGCAGGTTCTAATTAGGCCCATTTTAATCTAATGAGGTATCTAAATTTGTGCACATCTGATTGATTTGAATTTCACAGTCCTGATTGGTCGGCATTGTGTGTCCTGATTGGTCATTATGGAGCAGTTCTGATTGGATAGAGCAGGTCTTAATAGTTTAGTAGAAGAAAGAAACCAGGAACTCCCTTGTAATAGTTGACTGAGTATAAACAAGAAGGCATAGTTCAGGAAGATGAGTTCCCAGTATACAGACTCACTCTGTTAACAAATGGCTGCTGGGCTCTTTTTACTTATAAATTTTGGGCCCTTGCTTGACCATGAAGAGTTTATATTAGCAGATAAATTTCTACTTGGAGTTCACATCAAATGAATCCTTTCTTTGGGGTCCACAGTATTAATTGTTCAGGTTGTGCTGTTTTAAAAGTATTGTTTGTAATAAGAAGAAGTATCACAGAGTAGAATATAGGCATAGTCTTTATACTCCTGTTGTTCAAGCCAACATCACAGATCAGTAAGTTTGGACTTCGCTTATTTCCCCAAATGCAAATTTCTTTCTGGTTCAAAAACTAATTCCTTAGCACCCATGGGGAATAAGTTATTTTTCCCTTTCTGATGATCTATAACTGTGTCCATCCTTTGATTCTCCTTCGAATCATTTCTTAAAACATCTTATTGATTTTCTCAATAATTAGTAAAATGAAGTTATTGACATGTATATCTTTGAGTCATGGATTTACTCTGTAATTATTTGGCACTGTGCATAAATTGTATGAATTAAAATTTATATAAAAATACATATTTCTTAATTGTTTTGTGGATATCTTTATGTTTGAACATATACATGGTGAGATATTTTATAAAGCTTTGAGAAGAGATTAAGCATTGATAAAAAACACTAAAAGTCAAAAGCCAAAACTGTCAGCTAAAACTGTTTTACTTTATATTTCAAAAGATTCCTTACAATAATTCATGAATTACATATGAGAATCACAAGGTACATTTTTAATATGTTTAATACGCTGGGTAATTTAATTTCATTTGAAAATATTGCATAAGGCATCATGCTAATTTTCAAATATATCAGGGGTGTCCAATCTTTTGGCTTCCCTTGGACTGCACATAAAATACATTAACACTAATGATAGCTGATGAGCTAATAATTTTTGTATTGTTTTAAGAAAGTTTATGAATTTGTGTTGGGCTGCATTCAAAGCTGTCCTGTGGGCCATGGGTTGGACAAGCTTGAAATAGATTATCCTGAGTTATTGCTTCTTATTTGACCCACTTAAATTGTGGGATTAACATCTTATTTCTTTGCATTGTTGTAAACATAGTAACTACTTTCAGGTTTTAATTCCTAGAGCTGCACATGGCTATGACTTCATAATCACATGCTAACATAAAAAAAGTAGACATTTGTTTCTTTTTTGTAACCTTTACAAAGACTAAGCAGATCTTGTGTGATTCTCTTTAGAAAAGTAAAGAAATCGATATGTCTACAAAATCTCAGAACACAGTATTGAAAGCATAAACTGAAAAGGTATATTAGGTGGTTTCTCAAACAGATATTTAAAAATGTGTATTTTTATATCAAATATCCTTTTTTATTACCATAGGACAAAGCTCATTTTCCAAAAAGAAAAAGAAAATAACATTTTCTGATATAAAAGTAAAATTATAAAATGGTATAATTTGGGTTTTGTAATAGGAAATATGGCTGTAGATTGGGATAAAGAAGATAAATGAAGAACATTTTATCAGAAATGATTATAGAAAAAAATGTATGATAAGGTTGTTAATAGATTCAGCCAGAATAAAGGACAAAAATTGGGGCACAGAAAGTCAAGGATTTGATATCTAAACCCAGTACTAATTCGTAGCTGTTGGAGGACATTGAAGAAAAGACTAATAAAAATTACAATGAAAAGCTGTCTATGTCCCCTAGGCATCCTTTACAAATTCTAATTTGTTATTGTTCACTGAACTGTTTCAGTCTTTAAATAGCCCACACATCCTATTTACTTTAAAACTGAAATGACAACCCAAGGCCTGTTATACATTTGCACATTGGGGGAACAGAGTATATATTCCAGAGGATTTGACTACTTATTATTATTATTTTTTTTATGAAAGAAAAATGTTGAAATGTTTAAGCAAAATAGCTTAAGCTTGTTATGTCTTTGCTGTCTGTGTACCGTACAACTTTTATTTTCAGTTTCATAATAATGCTGGTTAGGAGTTTAGTTTGGATCCTACTACTAGGATACTATGATATGTATTTATTTTTGGTTTTCATTTCTTTAATATAATGGTTTTAATTGCCTAATGGTAGACCTATGTTGTTAAACATAACTCAATAAATTATTTTTTTAATTTAAAATATTTTAAATATAAAGAAAAGTGAATAAAATAGAGAAAAATACATTGGATGTGTTGAGGAACAAAAATTCAATTGAGCAAATTTGAAGATCTAATTGGTTTTATTGAGTGATTCATGAATTGGGAAGCATCCCATCTAGTAAATAGAAAGGTGCTCTGAGAAGTTGTACAAAATGAAAGATTTTTATAGGCAGAAACTGAGGAGGACAAGCAAGTTATTAGCAAAAGAAAAACAGGAATTGTAATAATTATGTATGTTTTCCAATAGGTACTACACTTACAGGGTTAATCACTTCATAAGTTACGTAATGTCCACCCACTGTGTTGTATACTTGTAAACTAGTATAATATCGTATGCTATACCAACTGTAATTTGAAAACAAAAAAACGAAACATTAGCAAGTCAAAAAAGAGAACAGATTGTTGTAGCCATGGGTACCTTTCTTTTCAGGAAGAGTGACAAGGGTCTTTTCAGGCAGAATACTTCACTAGTGTTGATTAGGAAATTCAAGACTCATTGGTTTAAGGTCAAATTCTCTCTCTGCCTCATTTTCTTCAAGCTGAGATATCAGTCTTCCCTTGCTTTTGGGTGCAGACTTGGACTAGAGCTCATACCATCAGCTCCCCTGGTTCTCAGGTCTTTGAATTGGAACTAAAACTTTATCATTGGCTCTGGAACTGTCGTTGTACCCATAATCTGTTAAATTCATGAACTTGTCACCGTGCACTTACATTGGCAGCACTATCTAAAACAACTCAGTAAGGTGTCATAACGTTGGCGAATATACATACTTGAATCTTTGTTAAGGAAACTCAAGCAATTGGTACTCTCGAGCAACTGGCAAAATCTCAAGCAACTGGCAAAAATTTTTGAGTTTCAGTTACGGGAGAGTCTATTTACATTTACCTGGCATTTATGAATCCCCAAACATGCCTGTTGATTGAGACTCTACTGTATATTTATGTATGTATGTATATATATATGTGTGTGTGTGTGTGTATACACACACACACACACACACACACACACACATAAATATATATAAATTGGCTCATGCAGTTGTGGGAGCTGAGAAGTCCCATGATCTGCCATGTATCTGCTAACTAGAGAATCAGGAAATCTGATGTTGTAATTTAGTCTGAGAATCAAGGTGCTGGTAGTATAAATTCTGTCTGAGACTAAAAGACCAAGAACCTTAAGTAGCGGTGTCTGAGGACAGGAGAAGATGGATGTCTCAGCTCCCTGGCAATCCCTTAGCCTACTTAAGTTGACAGATAAAATTAACCATCTCATACACATATTCCAATGTTTTGAAAACTTTATTGTCTCTTTAGCAGAAAGATTCTATGGAATGTCTCTTTGTGTTTCTAATACCACAAATGTTATATAAATAATATACACTGATGTTCTTATAAAATATATCCACTCAAAAAAAAAAAGGACTAGAAAAAATATAACACTAACAACATTTGTCCCAGATGTTGAGACAATGGGTTAATAGTTTTGATCTTTCTACTTTTCATATTTTTCAACTTAAAAGAAAAGTTAGCACATTGTAAAATTTATACTTTAGTCTGAGTCTGAAGACAAGAAAAGACCAAAGTTCTTACTTTAATATAGCCAGGCAGAAAGAGTAAATTCTCCTTTACTCAGCCTTTTGGATCTTGTCAGGCATTCAGTGGATTGGGTAAGTGAGGCCCACCACATCAGATAGGACATTCTGCTTCACTGGACTACTGATTCCACTGTTAATCTCTTTCAGAAACACCCTTACAGACACACCCAGAATATATTTAACTAAATATCTGGGCACCCCTTGGGCTAGTCAAATTAACACATAAAATCAACTATCATACTACATAGCCCTTTTTTGTCTCTTTTGTAAAGTTCTATTATAGAATAATTTAATTTCTTTTACTTGGTTTTGTACATCTTTATTTTACATGTTTTTGAACTAAAGTTTTAAAATATAATTCACATTTTTGCATTAAAAATTCTCTTTATAAACTAGAATGTATTCACTGTAAACTCTGATAATGTAGCTATGGGTTTATTCTCTAAAACTTAATACTTACATTTATATGATGAATTTAATCTTCTGAAGTACAATCAAAAGCCAGTTTTTATTCAATGTGAATATCTGAAGTAAAGACATCTATAAAGAAGTATATTTTGATATTTGAGAAGGAGGCATGAGGGGAAACTATTCACAGCAGGCTTATCTTCAAAAGCGATTGAGAAGAAGTCTAAAAAATGAATTAAGTATTGAAGATAACTTTCCTTTAATGGCAACAGTTGCTGAAAATTCATTTTAGGTATGAGGAATGAAAACTAGTATTTTTAGTTGAATAGTCTGATCCTAATGTGACTCTAAATTTATTCCATAGTGAAAGAAATTAAATGGAGTTTTTCTAACTAAAACTACACAAAAGCAAGTTATATCTCTAACAGAAATATGAAACAAACCAGTTGGAAATCTAGGTTGTAATATAAATTGAGATTGGCAAAACATTAAAATACTCATGGGTCTGTTTCTTTTTCTGAAGAGAAATTGATGCGTAAACTATGCCCTTTCATTGTTTTTATTGCCTAAAATCTTTCCTGATGTAGGAAATGCTTATATCTTAGAAATCATTCCTGCTTTACTCATTCGTCCCCAAATTAGCAAGTTCAAATCCCACATTTCTGAGACTACCTGGACCTCTCTCTCATGTAAAAGGTTATAAATCAACTTTCAACTGTAAATATGCATGCCTGTGTCCTCAAGAAAACATAAATAAAATGTGGAAGAATGATAAGGTGTGGTTGTTGTATGCACATGCCAGCATTTTAAATAGTATAGTCAGGAAAATTCTCAAGAGAGTAATATTTAAGCAAAAAATGGAAGAGGAGAAGAAACAATCTATGCAAATATTTGAGGGAAATGTTGTTTGGGCAGAAGTGCAATGAAAAAAACCTTTAAAGTTTATTATATAGGGATTTTCTTTGCCTTTGCTAAGGTTTCTCCATCATCACCCCTAAATAGACATGAAGAAAAAATTTGGGTGGGAAGTATTTTATTTGGAAATAATCTTAAAGAACAAGCGTGGAGAGTGGGGCTAAGATACAAGGATGGGAGACAAGCCAATTGCGTGTAAACTACAGAGCAGGTTACACTGTGCACGACTGAGGACCCTCTACAAGTTAGGTAGAATGTATCTAAAAATTGCCCACTGAGGGATCAGAAAACATAAATATTTGTCAATATCAAATCTTATTTAATTTCCTTGACTTTCATCTGGGCTAGACAAATTCCCCAGGCAGAGAAGCTAAGAGACAGGAGTGACTGAGTACATAAGAAATATCTACAGCAGCTGAATGTGAATTTTCAGAAATAGGCCATGGAGTTTAGGTGGGCAATAACAACATCTATGGTTCCCCACTACTCAACCTAAAAAGCAGTAAGTTGGTCTGCCCTGTTTACATTTATCACAATTGAACTAATTCTTTTGCATTCCTACCAATATTGCCCAACTTTATACTTTTACCATAGAGTAACTCAGAGATTCTTAACTGTATGTGACTGAAACCTCAATTTTACAACAAACTTTTTCTAGTATTCACTTTACTCTTCTGAAACAAAATTCATAGAAAATATAACCTATAAAATAACTTTAAAGCACTAATGTAATATACTAACAATAACATAAAGGAAAAGGAAAGGTATTTATAGTAAAGTAATATGCAATTCAGTAAGCAAGTACTAAGAAACAATTCCATGAGAAAGCACAGTGATGTATTATAATCAATGACAGACTATTATTACAAAGACGAACTCGTAACTGAAATATAAGCGCTATTGCCATTGCTGACATCATTTCCAAAATAGTGAACAACTTATTGTACAGTTGCAAAAACAAAGTTTTTCATTCTATACAAACTGCTTGCATTTCTGAAAATGATAGTGTATATTAAAATAATTTGATTACATGAATGTCTCACAGGACATCCAATGTTTTCTAGAATTCAGAATCATTATCTGTTGTCTAGGATGGTCATTAATTATGTCCAGAAGTTTTATTGCTAACACAGCCCTCAACCATTTTGACAATAAAAAATAATTCTGCAAATGTCCAAAGTATTTTTTCCAGGAAGATATTTCACCTTGTGAGAAGCCCTGGCCAAAGAAACATGTCTTTCTCTAGTAAAGCATCTAGATGAGAATGCAGTTTATTTACACCTAATTTTAGCCTTGTGAAACCCTGAGCACAAGACACAGCTAATATGTGCCAGACTCCTGACCCAAAGAATCAGTGACATAATAAAATTTTGTTGTTTTAAGTAGTAATTTTGTGGTAATTTATTATGTAGCAATGGAAAACTAGCACTCAAATTTATCTAACTGCCTTCCATTTCAAGAACACGTCATTCAATGTAACGTCTCGGTCTCTTAATAACCAGTATTTCTTGTTCCTAAAATGTGCACTTGATCTTGTCATCTCTTTCACTTTATATCCATCTGATTTGAAAGAATAATTCTTAAAGTTTTATCTCCTTTGCTAAATTTCTTGAAAGTGTGTCCTCATTATTTTTCTTGTTTATATTCATTACAGCGTAATGAGCTGTTTCACATTCATGTTTCCTACTAAACTCTATTTTTCGAAGGCATAACTGTATAACCATATTGTAAAATCAGCGACTAGCACATATGTTCATTCAATACAACTATGAATGAATGAATGAATGAAAAAATGAATATTTTGAACTAGATTTTGCTTCAGTTCCATGATCTACTCTCAATTTAGTGTTTTACATTTTCAATATTCAACATTATAAAAATCATGCTGCACATTGTATTAAATTCAGTGATAATTTAGAAAATTGTTTATTACTTAAGTTGTATATTTAATAGTTTAGTCTATGTACGAGGGCTGTCTGGAAAAACACCCAGCCATAGATGCCTCTGTATTTCATATTACGTGGCTGAACACTTTCTGGACAGCCCTCACATATGTTGCATGTAAACAGTTGTATTTCTTATTTTTAATTGGAGGTTGGTATAGAACGATCTATATACAAAGACCTAGAAAAACATTCAGAGCTGGGAACAATAATTACGAAGCTATGATTGTTTAAAAGTGTTCTTTTGCCTAAATGGCATCAACCAGGAGATTTCAATGTGTAGTGTAGCAGAACTATCCTAGAGGACATTGTGAAGTAAAAAGCTTTATTATCAATTTTTCTTTCAAGATGTGCAGTCTTATTTCTGGCATAAGCACACTTTTGCAACTCTTCCTCACTCATGGACAATTTCCTCATCCTTCTACCTTTTTGCTAATATTCTGATTTTATCTTTAGTCCACTTTGGGATTCCTAGCTCTATATTTTGTTCTCTAGTATATTTGGCCAAAATTTTGTGATATTTAATATTTTTGTTTAATTTCTTCATCCTGATTTACTTTTTTATTTTAATTTTTCCTTCTCTCCCTTTTTTCTCTCTTTCTTTCTTTCTTTTTTCCTTTCTTCTCTCTCTCTCTCTCTCTCTCTCTCTCTCTCTCTCTCTCTCTCTCTCTTTCTCTCTCTCTCTCTTTCCTTTTCTTTCTTCCTTTCACAAGTCCATTTCTAAATGCCTAAGTATTGTTTTAGGACTAAAGGTAATTATAACTACTTCATGGAACTTAAATGCTTTTTCTGTTTATATAAATCCTATGTCTTACAATACTTTACATAAAAGACAACATGTTACTTATTAATATCAATGTCATGAAGCAATCAAGGCTGAAATGGAATAATAAAAATTCAGAATTGGACCTTAAAGATTATTTAATAATGCAAATACTGCATTTGCATATAGATAAGGAAACAGATAAGGTCAGTAGAGTCTGAATAACTTGTGAAAGTTCACTTCATTAATCTGAACCAAGAAAATAAATCTGATCTTTAATACCTTTGCAGAGCTTTTTTCACTTTTTCTAGCACTGAGGAGAGCGTCTTAAAAATAATCAAATATTAAAACATGAGAAAACTTTGTTAGTGATTATTATGTACCAAAGTGTGTTGAAAGGATAGGTAATCAATCTAGAGATATAATATGATATACATTTGCACATACATGTAATTTTAGCCATAGAGGATAAAATATATCAAGAGAAAGTGGCATAAAATTGAACTTTGAATAAGGAAAGATATAAATAGAAGAATAAAAATATAACTATGAGAAACAAAAATGTGTCCAGGCAGGGAACAAATCCCAAAAAATGGAAATGGGATGAAGTAAGATTTAGATTTGCATCCATATCTTTTTTATCATTGTGAGTGATTTCTGCAGATTGATGGAGCAAAGTAATTTATCAGGGAAGTTCTTGTGAGAAGAATGTGAGGAGATGGTGACAAATTTTTATATTCGACCAAAAGTCACCCAGCTCCCTGAAATTTTCCCTAGGTCTATCTGGGCACTTCCTTTCAAATCTAGTTTTAGTAAGAATCTTGCTTTGTTAATTTAGCCAGACCTCCCCCCAGCCACCATCCTGGATATCTGGTCACTCAAAAGAGTTGATCAGATTTCTCATCCTTCACTATCCCCAAGGTGATGTCTGATTACCAGAGCCTGTCTTCAATATGAATCCTGTTAGGTCCATTTAGCCAGAGTCCCCTTATTCCTGACATCCTCTTTTAATTTTTTTATTTACTGAGCCCCACCCCATTCTTTGGCTACACATTTCCAGTTGCCATGCTGTACTCAGAGTTGAGTTCAATCTCTCCCACACTGCAAAATTTTATCTCGGTGTTCCCTATACTTATTACAATAGTTCCCTCTTTCCCCATAAAGTCTTCCTTACCATGCTTTAACAGTTGTCATTATTTTTTTCTTTAAAAATAACTAATAGGATTAATTTTATCAAAACATTTTAGTATGAAAGGGTAAGGTGATGTAATGGACTATCTGGAGAGAAAAGTAAAGGGATATGTTATTGTTAAGGTTTGTAAGCAAGGCAGGTTTCTGCGGAGGTACACCCAGTTGAAAAACACGTTTGGAGCGATATGCAGAGACCATAAAACGGCCAGCGAGCAAGCCCCTTTATTGAGCACCTGGGACTATATATACGTATTCAAACAGAAGTGACACCTTGCCACATCTGCCCAGTAGCAGTTGTCTGGGTTTTCATGGTTACACAAGCCAGTGCGTGTGCAGTAAATGTCAGCTCCAGGAATTCTTCAGCCCTGGACATGGACTGATTATACCAAGGTCAAGCCTGGTCAGTGGGCTTGGCTTTAACCCTTTACAGTGGGCCTGACTGTAATTCTTTATAGCGGGCTTGGCTTTAACCCTTTGGAGACTGACAAGGTAGAAAACTTCTGCTTAATTTTTTTGTTACATTATTTAAATACTAATGGGAAAATCAGATATAAAGGGGTAATTAAAAAAATGTTTGAGACAGCAGAGAGACTCAACAGCTAAAAAAATTCCAGAGGACCAGAGTGTCTGCCTAGGAGGTAGCCAACAATAAGTAGAGAAGAATTGTGCAGATGTGTGCACATCGTGTGGACTGAGAAAGTTGTGGTGATTTCCATTGTGATGATTTCTCTGTTTTCTCAGGAGAGCAGAAGAGGAGGTGGTGAGGTGGGGCGTTAAAAGGGAAGGAGGAGGGAGCAAAATCTGAAATAGTTTTAAATTAACTGTTGAAGTGCTAACCAAGAAAAAGGCTTACTCTAAAAGGGAAATATAAAATGTTTATTTGAGGTCAGAGATTTCAACCAGTAGATACAGACTCAGTTAGCAACTTGAAGTGTGCTCCAGGGAGAACAAAGAAAGGCAAGGTTTATAAAGGTGTAGGCTGCTTGTGCTGTCCTCAATCTGGCCTTTATGTAAATGAAAGATTCTTTTAGGTTAATAGGGATTGGTTGAGACCAATATGCAAATGAAAAGAGAACGGTTCTTTAAAAGTAAGAAATAAATGCAGATGGTCTGGTTGCTATGGTGAGGAGGTGATTCAAGTTCAGGAACAGCTGAAAAGTTCAAAAGTTCGTGGAGAAACAAGCAAGGTGAAACTTGTGTAAGACAAATTTTTATGGCCTCCAGGCTCTATTTTAGTTCCCTGGACACAGAGAACTGCACCTTGGCAATTTCTGTTCCTAGAAATGACTTGAAGAGCAAGTTAGTTATACGATCAATTTGAGACAAAACCAGAATCAGAACATAAATCTCTTTACTTGAAATACAAATGATATTAAAGTTCTTCTCAGATAGATACTAAACTTAAATAAAAGTGGATATTTAGCAGATATTATGTTATTTGTTTAATGTTTAATATATATGATGAGACATTAAAGGGGTAAAATTTTAGTGCCATTGATGTCTTACATGAGAAAAATATTCTAAACTATACCTATTGCTCATTCACTTTATTAAATATAAGAAGGGAAATTTATTAACTATCTAGAAGATTTTTAAAATTATGTTTGACAAGCTCAAGGAGATAGTGTAAGAGGTTAAAAGTAAAAAGAAAGATAGCTAGCTCTATGTCCTGCTTTTCATTTTAGACAAGCATTTGAGTTGTAGCTAATATGGGTATACGGTCACCAAATTTACTTTATCAATTTATATTTCCAGTTGAATATGAAAATGACTGTCTGAGTTAATTGTTGCTAATCATATTAATATTTGAAAACTTTTTCTGACAGGTGGTAAATAACATAAAGAGAAAAAGTGAATTGTTGTGTTTCACTTTTTTGAATTTGACTATTTTGCTGTGAGTTTATCATTTTCCAAATATGCATATACTACATATCCCATTTGTTTGTTGAGTTTTGGTTATCTTCCAATTGATTTTTGTGAGCTCTAGTATACAAAAGTATTTATCTTTTGTCTGATACAGATAGATGGGTTTATAGTGTTCCTTTTGAACCAAGTTCCCAAAGAACTTTGACGCTATTTGCATCAATTTATCAGCATTGTTTATTGATAACAGTGAGATTTATGCATTGCCCCTGGTCCTTGTAAGACACCCAAAAGGCTTTGCCTTTGGGGCTGGTTACATGAAAACAATATGCCTACATTACCAGCAGAGTACAAGCAACACTGTCCTGGTTCCAGTGTTTTCCATGCCCATGTAAGTGATTCTTAATTTGAAAGGACATCTGGTACAGCCCTTGGAGAAAGAAGGCAATTGGGAATCACACCAGATCTGTTCAAACTCCTTGCTGTGAGGCAGCCCCCTTGGTTGTGATTCATGTCCCTCCAATAATGCTGTTGTTAATTGCTTTTCTTTCTGCAATAAACTGTGGATTTGTACACAATGTTGTCTTGGGTTCTGTGAATCTTGATTAACAGTTGAACTGCCACCATTAGTGCAGATTAAGAATTCAATTTTTATATCTCAAAATTTTTTGTGTTTTTCTTTGTAATTTATTTTCTAGACATTCATCTGAGATATGTGAAAGAGTAACTTGCTATACCTACCTTTAAGGTGTTAAAGTAGTGATTGTACTTAAAGATTATATATACATTACCTATATTCAGGTGATTAGTGCTGAGAAAATAGTACAATATAAATAATTTTAGAAATTTATTTAGCCCAAAGTACCTCACTTTAATAACTCTGAACACAGTTAATTATTAAAATATGCCTTTGAGTAGATAAAGTTTATGTATTAACAGTCAGCTATTTATAAAAGTGATCTTATTTCTTATAAATTGTGTTATATTCTGATAGCTGGAGGATACAATACAATGGTATAAAGTGTTTTCTCTAAGTGTACAATGGCAAAACAAATAATATTGAACATTTAGAAGTCTTTTTCCATGGTGAATAGTGACAGTAACTACTATGTATTCAGAGCTCCCCTTGCTCTGGACCCTACCCAAGCATCATCTCAATTGATACTCTCAGTTAAATGATGGCATAGTGTTCACATACTGTAGATGAGGAAAAATTGGTTTAGAAAGGCTACTTTATTGTCACAATTAAGGGCATGACAGAAAAATGGAGCTGTAGGCACATTGCTTAATGATGGCTTGTGGAGAGATGCTTAGAAAATGAAGTCAACATAGAAGTTGCAACCGAAAGAAAAGTAATCTGAATGATGCTATTGTAGTTTGAGGCCATGAGTTTATTCATATCTGGAACTTTTCCGTGACATGACCCATAAATCTTTTTGCCTTCCTTCTTTCCCTCCTTCCTTCCTTCCTTCTTTCCTTTTCTCCCTCCCTCCTTCCCTTTTTTTTATTTTTTCCAATTTAAAAGACTTTAAGATGAGGCATCTGTCCATATCTGAGTTCTTACTGATAAACAAAGTGACTTTTTAAAAAGTTAATTAAAGGGTCTATACTGGCAGGTTACTGCTTTTCTAATATAGCTCAAGGAATCTTAATAGCTTGAGACCATGGAACTTCTGGGATGTTACCTTAGGCCTCAGACCTCAGATCAATCAGCTTCAAAAGACTTTTGAGTCTAGATGTATTCATTCAAAATACAAATTACTGAAACATGATTTTAATAACATAGCTTATGACACATAGATCCTATTGCTTAATGTAGAGGCCACTCAGTTTTGGGTTTAGTTGCATCCTCCCACATGGTTTAAGGTAGGGTAGTGCCAAAGGAAAAAAGAGCTAACCAAAAAAAAAAATTGGAAAAGGATGTTCTACAAAAGACAGATGGCCAGCAAAATAGATAACCATATGTACCAAGTATCATAATTAGCAAAATAAATAAATTCAATATAATTTCAAAATAAAGTATTTATATTTTTAAAAATATAACCATAGATATAACCATAGTTGGTTTGAGGGAAAAAATGTTTGTCTTTTACCAGTGGAAAGATTTAAGGACAGATAATCCATTCAAATTATGCTAATTAGAGAACTTCTAAAACTGAAACTTGGCTAAAGGAATCTGAAAAACACATTTGTAAAATATCAGTGTTTTAGCTTCAAAGCCAGAAACTCCTTATTAAAGAAGGTAAATGTCAACATAAGATTTTAATTTTCAGCAGCATTATAGATTAGAAACACTGAGTAAACCTCCCATTAAAAACAACTAAAATTAATAGGAAAAAAAGGTTTAAAAATAACTAAGTAGATGGAAGATCTCTATGCTAATAATAACTATTAAGACACTGATGAAAGAAATAGAAGACACAAATAAATGGAAAGGTATCTCATGTTCATAAATTAGAAAAATTAACATTGTGAAAATGTTCATACCACCCACAGCCACCTATAGATAAAGTAAATTTCTATAAATATTCAAATTTATGCAAAGGAATAAAACAAGCAATCCTAAAATTTGTATAGAGCCACAAAAAATTACTAAATAGTCAAAGCAATTTTGAGAAAAAACAGAGCTTGGAGGCAGCACACTTACTGATTACAACTATAATACAAAGCTATATTAATTAAACCATAAAAGCAGACACATGAACGAATGGCACAGAATTGAGTGCGCAGAAACCAACCTATGCATATATGGTCAACTAATATTTGAATAGAAGCCAAGATTACTAAATGGGGAAAGTAGTAACTTCTATAAATTGTGTTGGAAAAATTAGATGTGCACATGTAATTGAATGAAATTGAGCTCCTACTCTATCCCACTCAGAAAAATTAACTCAAAAGGAATTAACTTAATTGTAAGATCTAAAAACATAACTCTCCTAGAAGAAAAGAAATAATATAAAAGCTCTTTAAATTCAGTCCTGGTAATGATTTTTTGACATGACTCCAAAAGATTAAGTAACAAAAGCAGCAATTTATAAGTGGGACTATATCAAACTCAAAAAATTTCTGCGCAGTGAGAAAGAAATCAATAAAAAGATAAAGCAACCTATGGAATGGGAGAACATATTTGTAAGCCATATATCTGAAAAGGAGTTAATTTTCTTAATATAGAAGGAACCCCTTCCTATAACTCAATAGTGGAACAAAAACAAAAAAATAATGATTAAAAATAATTAAGACACTGGAATAAACATTTCTCCAGAATAGGTATAAGTCAGACAATTAATCTCCCAAACTCATCCTTAAAAAAGTGCGACAAATGTCCTTGATGAGTATCACTATGGTCACCTTTGAAGTACTCCCCTTGGGAAGCTATGCACTGATGCCAGTGCCTAGTCCACCCTTCAAAGCAATTTTGGAACTCTTCCAGAATGGCCATCAGAGCTTTCATTGTCCCCAAAATCTGAGAATTAAGTTCGCAAACTTTCCATCGTATGCTGACACTAGCAGCACTGTACAAACAACTCGGTAAGGTGTCGGCTCTGATGACCATTCCAGAAAAGGAGTTCCAAAATTGCTTTGGAAGGTGGACTTGGCATTGGCATTGGTGCATAGCTTCCCAAGGGGAGTACTTCAAAGGTGACTGTAGTGATATTCAGCAATGAGGTAGGTAGTACTTTTTCTAGGATAAGTTTGCAAAACTAATTGTCTGATGTACAAATGGCAAATAAGTACATGAAAACATACTCAACATTACTAATCATCAGAGGAATAAATCAAAATTACGATATTACTTCATGCCAGTTATAATAGCTGTCATAAAAATGACAAGCGATAACAAATGTTGGCAAGGATGTGGAGAAAAGGAAACCCTGGATCACTGTTTTGGGGAATATAATTTGGTGCAGTCACTATGGAAAGTAGTACAGAGGTGTAGGAGCATGGAGAAATGCTAAGAGACGTTGAGCTTTCAGGAGGAAGTGAAGAAAAGGCTGAGACGCTGAGTTCGCATGCAAACGTGCTGAGAGACAAGACGTAAAGCCACGGTGTCCTGGCCAACTGGAGCTTTACCTGGGCTCAAGGTCACGGAAGAATAACAAGTTGCCTTTAGAAAGTACCAGAACAACATTTACTGAAAAAACTAAAATAAGAAATGTTTATCCTAGCCAAATATCTTGTTTGCCTGCTTGTTTGCTTTCCTCAATAAATATGTGAAGATTCTAAGTCTCAGGGCTTCAGTCCTCCACAGCTGGAGTCTTTCACCTACACTCAATTCTTTGAGTTTTCATCATTTCCTGCACCACCTCATTGAAGCCCGATGTTTGAATCCCACATAGAGATTTCACGAAATTTAAAAATAGAGCTACCACACAACTACTAATTCTACTTCTGGGGATAGGTATTTACAAAGGAAGCAAAATCACTATATTGAAGATACATTTTCACCTTTATGTTCATTGTAGCATCAGTCACAATAGCAAAGACATGAAAACAACCTAGTGTTCATTGGCAAATGAATGGGTAAAGAAAATATAATGTATATTATTTGGCAAAAAAAGAAAAGAAAGAAAGAAAGGAAGAAATTCTGCCATTCATGACAACATGGATGGATCTTGAGGACACTATGCTAAGTGCAATAAATCCAACAAAAATAAATTCTATATTATCTTATATATGAAATCTGAAACATTTGAGCTCATAGTAACAGAAAGAAAAATAGTAATTGACAGAGCATGAAGGTTTGGGGAAATGAAATGTTGGTCAAAAGGTATAAACTTTCTGCTGTAAGATGAGTAACTTACAGGAATATAAGGTACAGCTCAGTGACTATAGCTAACAATACTGCATTGTATATTTGAAAGTTTCTGTGAGTGCAGAGCTTTAACGTTTCCACAATAACTGCAACAACAAAATGGTAATTATGTGAAATGAAGTATGTTCATTTCACATAATTAACTGTATCATCATGAATATTTGGCAATATAAACATGTATCAAATTATCACATTGTACATTTTAAACTTTTACAATGTTTAATAGCACAATAACCCTAGGGAAAGAAAAGAAAATGGTTTTTGGTTACAGTGTCCCTTGAAAGCTAGATTGTAAAAATCAAATACTCTTTATGTATAGAAATGTCCATTCAACTTAGACATCAAATAATTATCACAAATTAAAATTAAAAGAATATGAGTTGAGAAAAAGTAAGTAATAAAAAATAGAGTGGGAAAGAAGAAAAAAGGGATAAAGGGGAAGACAGGTTGAAGGAAAGAGAGAGGAGGAGGAGGAGAAGAGGAGAGGGAGAAAACAAAGAGGAAGCAATGAATAAATAATGAGATGAGTCAACAGATTGAACAAAAAACCCTATCGTTAGATTTTTATATGAAATATCTACAAAGAAATAAAATGAGGGTTGAAAATATGAGTAAGAAAATTTAAGTAGATTTTTAAAAATACAAAAAATGAACCTCAGAAAAATTTTTATATGAGAAATTAAAATCTGCTTTAATATTAGAGGGAAAGATATAGCACATTTTGCCATATGTAATGTGCACTCTTTGCCCAAATTTGTGAGGAATAATAAGGTTGTTCATTATACATGGATAGTACTAATTCCATAGCTATATAAATGTTTTTAATTATTTTAAATAATGCTTATGAGTTAAAAGTATAACTCTAGAAATCAATAATGGTAATTATGTGAAATGAAGTATGTGTTAATTAATCGTATTGTCATGAACATTTTGCAATATAAACATGTATCAAATTATCACATTGTACATTTTAAACTATTACAATGTAATATCACAATAACCCTAGGGAAATCAATAATGATAATTGGTATGCAAAATAATACCCTGGAATATGATAATCTTTTTGTACATATAAAATCATTTTACACATAAATTTTCTTATACCTTGTTATCTGTTCTTGTGTTTTATAATTGTGTTACATAGAATTTCTTGTATTATAATATGTTAAAAAATAAATCTTAAAATTTCTTTATCATACTAAAAATGACTACCTAAATATAAACAAATAAAAGTTTGAACTAAACAATTAAAATGAAAGATTTTTTCTCTGAAAGTTTGGGCTAAAATCGTGGGTGCACATTGTATATAGCAAAATACAGTAGAGGTAACATATTAATAACATATACAAATATATAAAGAAATGGTAAATATAATGCTAAGATAAATAGGCTAGAGAGAGAAGTTTAGAATGAAAATGCCTAGCATAGATGACACATAGATAGATAGATGATAGATAGATGATAAATGATAACTAGATAGATGATAGATAGATAAATAGATGATAAATAGATAGCTATAAGATAAATCCAGGTATAATAAAGAGTATGTGACAGAGCATATTCAGAAGATGGTGACTGAGAATTCACTGATGGATACCAATAAATAATTTAAAGGCAATCATACTTAACCATGTGGTAGAAAATTAAAAACCTGTTTTAAAAATGCCATAAATGCTACCAGGGAAAAGAAAAAAGATTTCCTGTAAGCAAATGACAGGGTCACAACTGACATGTCATTAGCAAATTGGAAGCCAGATGATATCGGCAACATAAAGAATATTGAAATATTCTGAATAGACTCCCACATAGTGATGAATGACTCAATTTAAAATGATGTGCTTAATTTCTCTCTGGGAAAATTTTCCTGTTGCTACTTCATTATTCTTTATATTAAAAATCTGATTCTGTGCTATTTAATTATTGCAAACTCTTTTCTCTTGTTAGGAAGTAATATTCATACATAATTAAAGAAAATCTTCCAAGCTCATTGACTCTCTTTTATTTATGTTATATTAGTATGAATAAGTACAATGTCTAAAACAATTGGTCACTTAGTGTCAAACACCTCTTACAGTATGATCTTTCTGCTCAGAATATGCTGATTGATTTAAGCTTGTCCAATCTGTAGCCCATGGGCCAAGACTGCTGTGAATGAGGCCTAACACAAATTTGTAAACTTTCTTAAAACATTATGAAAATTTTGCGCAGATATTTTTCTAGCTCATCAGCTATTGTTAGTGTTAGTGTATTTCATGTGTGGTCCAAGACAATTCTTCTTCAAGTGTGGCCCAAAGAAGCCAAAAGTTTGGATCCCCTGTGTTAAAAAATACTTTTATTCAAGTGATACTCTTTCTAAATCTGTGTCTTAAAAACCAGTTGTAAAGGTTGCAATGACAGCTTTGTTGACAAATGTATAACTGAAAAGCTTTTTGTTAAAATATGTACATTTAAGAAGAATAACCAGTCAGGTGAAATTTTAGCTGATGTGGAATGCAGTACTTTTTAGCATCTGTAATATTTTGAGCTATAATAAAACTATGCATTATGTAATAATGTTGTATAAAATTACAATAATGGATTGCAATTCCCTTGAGAATATTTTTCTAAACTGGGCATTGTCATTTGTGTTCTTGATATGAGGAAGGCAGTTTCATAAAACCTCTCAAAAGTCAAAGCTTTCTACCAGAGTACATAGATTACATTAATACGTTTTTCTCCTAAATTGTTATTACAAGTTCATTTAGTCTTTGGGATTTTTATAACAAGATAAATGCTTTTCCTCTGTGCTTTTAAAGTAGTTACATCTGTTTACTTTCCTAATGATACACAGAGGGTTCACACCCTTTATTTATAAAATTTTGAGAACTCCAAAAATTCCTCAAGTAGGATAGTTGTATTATTAACTTTTCATCAATAATTTAAGCTGTTTTTTTACGTTATCAAACTATCTATTGAAAACCACAAATGTTTTATTATAACCATTTAACTATTTTCATAATTTTAATCAATTATGCTATCAACAATTTGCTAATGTTATATACTATGAACTTAAAGGTGTAAAATTTTTAATATATAATTTTTTTGCACACATTATTTTAGAATCGGTGAAATGACAATAATTATACACCCAAACTTATTAGCAACAGGTTTTAATATGTATTACATAATCTTATTGGATGCTTCTTTTTTCTTTTAATTTCCCAAGTAATCTATGTACTCTATTAAATAATTTTATTTCTAACGAAATAGAATGTGCAAAACCACTTCTGCCACTACTGTTATATGGTTGTTTATTTGTGAATGGGGGAAAAATCAAACAAAAAATAAATAAGTGGAAAGGGGTTAAAATTTAGACAAGAATATATAGAAAAATATAGAAAAATAATAGAAGGAAGTAGGAAACAGAAACTAAAGAGAAAGGAGAAGAGACATATTAAAAAGAGCATTTTTGTGTAGGAATAGTGGTTAAAGTTAGAAAGCAGATGAAGATAAGAAAATGTGTATGAAGAGGTAGATTTTGTAGGTTAGTAAGCAATGGGGCAAGTTGACCGAAAGGAAGCAGACCCATAACATCAGCTTTCAACACAAGGATGTGACAAAAACTATAGGCATAGGAAGTCAAGATTAGTACGGCAGGAAAAAAAAAATTGGCTTGTAAAACTTGTTTTGGCTGTTGGAGAATTAGGAGTTCCACAATTCAGCATTCATAGGCATATTTACAGAAATTCCACTTTAGAAAGGCAGTTGTTTAGTAATTTGTTTAAAATTGTTCCTAGGTGAGATGAGCAATTAATGATTATGATAACAAAAGGACTTCAGAGATTTGCATTTAAGTACATCAAATGGCTTCCCAAATGAAGTCCTACATTTCTTTGATATCAGGGTCTATATGTTAATGTAGACATTGTATGTAGAATATTAAATAATTATCATAATAACTGAGCTGGATTGCTGTACTCAGTAGAATTACTATTCTTATTATAAAAGTTTTCATTAGAAAGATACAATCTATGCTGCAGTTACATATGTAGCATTATTAGCAAAATTGCCATTCTCATTTTCTCTGATTCCTGAAAGGACTGGAATTAGAATACACTTTAATATTTTACATTAAATGAGTATTTCTAATATCCTCAAGGGCATTTATTAATGTTTCTTTTAGTAATCAATTAATCATTCATTCTTCCATCTATCTTCCTAACACTTTTTAAGCATCAACTGTGTGTCAACCATTGTGATAAATCCTGGTGGTACAGAAATGAACAGAATTGAGGATTTCTTTTAATTAATTTACTTACGTTTGAAAAGCTGAGTTAAGAACTGTGCCCACTGAAAAGAGTTAACTAAGAGTAAAAAGTCTAACTTAACTCGTTCACATCTAAATTTATTTTTCTTAAGTAATTCTCTTTGGTTAGGGAAGAATTTTTTAAGTCTTTTATGAATATAAGCTGAGGGTTCATGGACATGAGATGTGGGAAGATCATAAGATTTTGGGGGCAAGTTGTCTGCTAAAAAGTGCACAGACATCTCAGGATATAACAGATCAAAAATAAGAAAAAAATAGTAATGTGTGTGAAGAGGAGAGAAGACAGAACAGTATGGTTAGAGTCTGGTGCTTGGGTAGACTGATGCATCTAACAGACCTTTCTTAAGAGCTGGAAATTTGGGTGTCATTTGAAAACTATCTTTAGAGTGCTGTCATTTAGCATCTCCTATGGCTATACTGGAAGCTCCAGCTGATGATATTTCCTTTTAGTAGTATTATTTGTGACATAGAGTAGAGGAAACAAAAAGGATTTTATGTCCAAAATTGGTTCAGCACTAGACCACCTCACAAAGATGGAATAAGAGAATTCAGCAAAAGCTAAAAACCACAAGCAGAGGTGAATAGAGAATGACAATCAAAGGGGAAGACACTTAGTCCCACAAAAGACTTGTGGCAGGATTTGAATCCATTTTAATTAGAAATTAAAGAGTACTTGCCATCTAGGATGCATTAAGCATATTGGTATGCCTGTTTTAATCCCAACTTTCACATCTACAATGAATAATTTATAAAGTCACAAGGTAAATCCCTATCATTCTTCTTCTAGAAATAATCTTATTTCCTACTGCTTCACATTTCCCATTTTCTTTTCCTTCTGTTTCTTCAGGGGTTCCAACTGCTCTGAACTCTTTCATTTATTTTTTTCTTTTTGGTCTCTCAACAATAGTAACTGTCTGAATCAAGTTGAAATCTTCTGCTTTACAATGCTGAGCTTTCATTTTCTTTGAGTAACTTCTACTCGGTAATACAGAGTGAAACTCTTTTTGGCTCCCAACTGTCCATACTATGGGCCACAAAGCAAATCAGAATAAGCATCAACTTGTTCAAAGATGACCCTTTAACTGGTCTCATGACATTGCTCCATTTGTGTTATACTTTAGAGTCACATACTTTGGATTCTCCTAGCTTTTGAATAAGTTTCCATTTCTGTCACAGTGGTTACCTAATAATTCTTTTTAAAAAAATATTTCAGTAAACTCTATAGGAAATTATAAAGTTTTGCTTGAGTCGCAATTCTATAGATTAGAATTTATAAAGATTAGAAACTTTCTACATATGTGAGGTTTGTTTAGTTGTTATTTCTTGCAAGAAAATATTTAGCTAATGGCATCTCTCAGTTTTGAACAATTTTATTTTTAAAAATATGATTAACATACAAAAAGCCTCTATGTTCACAATGAGATCAATATATCAATAGTCTCCTGTAACATTTTATAGAACATTTTACTACAAATAATTACAGATTATAGAAAAGTTTCTTCCCAGGGCTTTAATTGTCATGTACACGTAGCATTGCAGAGATCAACAAATCCATATTTCCAACCCATACACTTCTAAGCCTGAAGTCCCTGCAGCTCATCTATTGTGTACCTCCACCTGGATATCTGAAATACGTTTCAAAATTCTGAAATGTTTCAAACTCAGCATGTCTAACAATAATTAAAAATTTATCTTGGCCTCAAACCTATCCCTTTCTTTTTGTTTTCCATCTTATTGTATAATATGGATAATTTCATACTTTTTTAAGCCACAGACATGAACATTATTATTTTTATAATTTTTTCTCTGCTCTTTTCTCCATTAAATCTATCTTCAAGGTTGGCTGCTTTTATCTTATTCTATTTTATTTTCATCTATATTTCTCTATCCTCCTGCCTCAACTCCACTTCAGGTCAATAGTGTCTTTTTCCTTTGTTGAATGATCACCAATCTATTTCTCACACTACAGTCAGAACAATCTTGATATAAGACAAATATCTCATTAGTTTCATACTTAATGGAAGTCAAAGACTCTTATTAACCTTAATGAATTTTAAAATACTTCTTAATGTTTACAAAGTGTTGAAACATTCCTCCCATATCTTTCTCTCCAGCTTCATGTCTCATAATTTCAGTCATCACTTACTTTTTATTCCTTTTTTATTTCTCTTAGATTGCTATTTATATATACTGTTTCTATACTCAGAAATCCTGCATCTTTCACCCCCCCCATTCACTCTCAACATTTGTCACACGAATTCCAAAACTTTCTTTAAATATCATATTAACTATTATTTTCTCCAGAAAGCTTTATTTCTGTCTTATACAGCAGGTGAGGTATTTTACATAAATATATATTTCTGTAATTCTTCTATCATAGATCTAAAAGGGGTCAAATATATGGTGATGGAAGAGAAACTACCTCTTGGCAGTGAGCATACAACACAATATAGAGATGATATATTATAAAATTGTACACTTCAAATCCATATAGATTTACTAACCAATGTTACTCCAACAAATTTAACAACAAAAAAATATACTTAATTATAATTTTCTACTAAAACAAGTCTGTTTACCTTGATCACTATTAATTTTAATTTAATTTTTATTATATTTAATTTTTAAAATTTGAATTAATTTTATTTTATTTCAGCTTAAATTTGGGGGGATAGGGTGAAGGAGGACTGCCACATAGAAAGTTATCACTGAGTTATTCTACACATGTAACTTAAGTTTTGTACTATACTTAAGCTGTAGCTCCTCATTCTCTCCTCCAACCCCCATTTTTTTCTTTTTGAGAGGGGAGTTTGCTTAAAGCTCAGAAAAATACAATTTTAGATGAACATTTCCAGATGATGTTTCCCATTGATGGATTGAGTTATTTGGTTGGTGAGATATGGAGAGCTTGATAGATTAGGTTAACCCCACAAAGCCAAATTAAGCACTGGCTGGGGTCACTGTGTTAAAAATATAATGTATGTTTGTCTACTGATATTTTATCATTCTCTTTACTGCATTATTCTGTTGATTCATACAGCAGGTCTCACTATTATTTCATGTGGCTGGTGGGAAAGTGCTATTTAGCACACCCAACGGTCCCTGCAGGTAGTTGCAATTATCCTCAACTTGTTCTTCTCAGTTCATAGCCTCTAAAATAATCCCAAAGAGCCTGAAAACCTTTGTCCACAAAGACTTATGTACTCCAATGTTCATCA
>PVJL010010725.1:37525-50313 GCA_004026885.1 Lyroderma lyra
CATGGAAACAACCAAAGTGCCCTGCGACAGATGACTGGATAAAGAAGCTGTGGTACATATACACAATGGAATATTACTCAGCTATAAGAAAAGATGAAATATTGCCATTTGCAACAAAATGGATGGACCTGGAGATCATCATGCTTAGTGAAATAAGCCAGACAGAAAAAACAAAGAACTGCATGATTTCACTCATATGTGGAATATAAAACTGAAAGCAAAGAAAAAAAGAAATGAACAAACAAATGACCCATGGACACAATCAACAGTTTAATGTTTATTTGGGGACGAGTGGGTCAGGGAGGGGGGAAAGGGGAGGGGGTGGGCGAGGAGGGGGGGAAGCTAAATATAAGGTGATGGAAAGAGAAGTCATATTAGGTGGTGAAATTATTATACAACAAGTTGACAATGCACTATAGAATTATATGCCTGAAACCTATGTAATCCTTGCTAACAGATGTCACCCCAATAAGTCTAACAATAAAAATGAATTAAAAAAATAATGTTTAATAAGATATGTGTTTGTTACAAGTTGTTGTTTCCTAACAGAAGAAAAAAAGATGTTATGCCTTGGTTTTTATTTAACTCCACATATTTGTAGGTGAAGAACCTAGAGGCTATTATATTAAATAGCTTTCACTAGTCTTTCATCAAGCAGTTGGCAGCCATTTAGCCTTCAAGAGAAAATCCTTCTAGTTGCCCATATCAATCACAGTTGGTGACCAATCACATAATTTAATAACTTTTTTGTGATAGGATAATTTTAGATAAGCAGAAATGTTGCAAAGATAATATAAAAATTCTTATATAACCCTCACACAATTTCTGTATTTTTAACATCATAGAATACATGGTATATCTGTCGCAACTAATGAGAAACAATTATTTTTATTATTTTTTATGTGGGTAGTTCCCCGGCTGGGAATCGAACCCAGGCCGCAGCGTTGACAGCGCTGAAGCCTTAGCCACTGCACCACCAGGGAACTCCCCGAGAAACAATATTAATACATCATTATTAATATAAATTCATGTTTTATTCAGATTTTTATAGCTTTTCTCTTGTTGTGTTTTGTTTTTTGTTTCTTTATGTTCCAAGATCCTATCCAGGATGCCACATTACATATAATTTTTATGACTCCTTTCACTCCTCTAGGCTATGACAGTTTCTCAATCTTTTGTTGTTTTTTATGACATGGACAATTTTGAGAACTAAATGCATACTTTGAAAAATATTTCTCATTTAGTATTTGTCTGATGTTTGCCTCATTATTTCATGGGGGTTATGGTGTTGGGACAGGAAGACCACAGAGGTACAACATCAATTTTCTCACAACATACTAAGGATGGATTCTTTTTAGCAAGATGACTTATTACTGTTGATGTTGACCATAATCACATGACTAAAATTGTGTTTGTCAGATTTTTCTTCCTAAGTAAAGTTACTCTATTCTATATTCTTTGCAAAGAAGTGCACAGCCCACACTTCCTTGAGGGCAAGATTTCTGCATAAATTATTTAGAATCATCCCGCACAGATGTAGCTGTATGTTCCACTAATGTATACATCCAAGCATTTATTTAATTAGTATGGACTTACATATATTGATTTTATACTTTGGGTTATAATGCAATACTCCTTTTTAAATTGTTTTTCTCAAATTATGCCAGCCTTGGGCATTGGGAATCCTTTCAGCTTGCTTCTGTGTTTCTTTGACAAACCTCCATCATGATGTTGGTTTTATTTTTTTCCAAACACTATCTTGCTCTTTGGTACTAGAATATATTCCAGGTCTGTCTTGTATATTTCATGCCCCAGGCCTAGAATGAGCCAATTCTCTAAGAAAAGGTGAATGGTATTGGAAGCACAGGTTTGAGTGCTTGTTGTTATTACCGGAATGTCTGAGAACCCTTACAGTTGATATAATAAAGTAATATATATGTGTATACTCACCAAGTATATATACATATCTATAACTATCTCTCTCTATATACTCATCTGTATCTATATTAAAGTAAAATGTGTTCATACTCGAACTCTAATACATTACCACATGAATTATTCTTGCCTTCTTTTCTTATTCATCTGTAACTTGCTACTCCAACAGTGAGAACACTAGTCCCCATTATTGGCATCCATTTACTGAATTGTTTAATTCTTGTGTATATTTATAGTGGTTTCAGAATCGTTTACCCATATCCAATGGGAAAGAATTTTACCAGCTGTGTACATTGCATATGTATAGTTTCTTTTGCCTTTATTCTTACAGTTTCCATTCATTTCCAAAGTTATTTAAGTCAGCACTGTATTCCATGACCAACTTCAACAATTAATTTGTACATTGGCAAGATGATCATTTTTTTTCACATTCTGTATTACATCAGGGTAACTATGCTGCATATGCCATCTTGTCAGGGTTGTTGCTTTACTCACAACCCATACTGTACCCTTTGGTAACAGGGAGAACTGGTAGCAAACAGGTCAAGAGGTTAAAAACTGATCCAAGGTCACATTGCATATGTATATGTGAACTTACTAAGTAAATAAGACTTGAACAAATTGTTTTCTTTCAGAATTTGTAACAAGCATCATGTAGAAAAAGCATTAGCCAAATATAACACTATAGAAATGCA
Organism: Lyroderma lyra; assembly: GCA_004026885.1. Taxonomy (NCBI): domain Eukaryota; kingdom Metazoa; phylum Chordata; class Mammalia; order Chiroptera; family Megadermatidae; genus Lyroderma; species Lyroderma lyra. Next base: position 40,156 of record PVJL010010725.1, read on the forward strand.
ATTTATTATTTTAGGGGCCATGATAACTATTTGCAAATTGAATTGATACGGGTACAGACACTAAGAGCAATCATTTTGAACTAGCTACTCAATGGCAGAATATTAAACTGAAGAGCTAAGAACTACTGACGAGGCCTTGACAGTCACTTTAAATTCAGCATTAACTTTCAGCTACAGTTACTAGAATTATTTTTGCTTCAATTTTTGAGCTTTTATGTTTATCCTAAAATATAACCCCTTACTTGAAGTAGTTTGAGAAGCCTCTGTTTCTTGCACCCTAGGATGGCTGATTAAATTATTCAAGGAAATATATAATTTAGTCATTTTAACCTGCATTCAAATCTCAGGATCTAGGTTTCTCATTTAATTAAAAAATATTATGGTGCTAGTGGGGATATTTGTTAAATTCATGTCCCCCATTTTTAGAATTGTTAAAGTTTACAAAACTGAAGTCACATTTTAGGAACCTTTATCCTGTTTGTAAATAAATAAAGATTTAAAGTAAATGTGATATAGATTCTAATGAGAAAATAGTTAATCTCTGAAGTAAATTTTATTGGGTAAACTTAGACAAAATTTCATTCTTTCCTAGGAATTACTAGGTGATAACTAAAAAGACTGAATCAGTTTAATAAGGAGGCTTGTGCTGGAAGAAAATATCAAGCTAGCCATTCAATGAATTTAGAAAGTGAAAAGAGAATTTGTAATTTGCCATATACAATGTGTTATCAGGGAGGATTAAATCAAGGGAAGAACTTCATTGAAAAAGATGATTTTATACATTTGAGATAGTTAAGTATGATACTTTGGACATGGTCATACGGTAACTAACAGAATAAAAACCTTATTTCTAACCCAAGAATTTGAAGCTGTGTATATTAACATGCTCTGCATGAGATGGCTAAAAAAACACTGTTGTTTGAAGAAAGTTAAATTTCATTTAAGTATAAGCACTGAAGGAGCTTGATTAGCATGAAATGAGATTTATAAATAGTATAGATGAAGTCTGGCAAAGATATTCCAAGAAGATTTCTTAATAACAAGTGTCTCAATGAGCTATGCAAGGAACCCAAATATTGCACAGGAAATTTTGTTAAAAGATCTGTGTAAGTTTTTTAGATCATAAACGTATGAAAATATTTGGTTTCCAAAGGGAGGGAATTATCCTGACTATTTGAGGCACTTCGTCTCACCCCATATTTTTTATTGTGATTTAATTCACATACCACAATAGTCACTTTTAAAGTGAAAATTACAGTGATGTTTAGTATTTTCACAAAGTTGTACACCCATCACTAATATCTAATTGGTGAATATTTTTATGACTCCAAAAATAAATCTCATACCCATTAGCAAGTTATTCCCCATTCTTTCTCTTCTCCAACCCTGGGCAATCACTTATCTACTGTCTGTATGAATTTGTCTGTTCTAGATAGTTCATGTAAGTGGAATCATTTAATATATGTCCTTTTGTGTCTGGCTTATTCCACTTAGTACAAAGTTCATCCATCTTGTAGTATGTATCAGCACATCATTTCATTCTATGGCTGAATATATTTCACCACATGGTATACTAGTTTCCTAAGACTGCTATAACCAGTAACAGCCACTCCTCACTCAATGACCTACTTGTTTAATGACTGCTCAGACTTAAAATCAGTTCTCCAGTATAGAGAATTTTCTTCTCAGTCTGTGTGTCTCCAGAATCTCCTTTCTATGTCTTTGCCTAATTCCTGCAGTTGGTTAGTATTCACTACACGAAGCATTCACATTCACACAAGATTAAATATTTTACTTATAAGTGTGCCATTGTGTGATAGCTATTGAAAAATAAATGTACATACCCCATGGTGCCATGACACACCACATCTGCCTTTAAACTCCTTATCAACCAGTTTGCTTAATGACCTAGTCACAGAAGCAGAACTGAGTCCATAAGTGAGGAGTACCTGTACTACAAACAAGGTTGCTTAAAACAACAGAAATGTATTCTTTCACAGTTCTGGAAGCTAGAAGTCTGAAATCAATGCATCAGCAACTCCGTGCTTCCTGGATAAAATCTTTACTTGCTGCTTTCTAGCTTCTGATGCAGTCCTTAGAGCTTTGATTTCCCTTCACAGTTGTGTCACTCCAACCTCTGATTGTCATCAGATGGCTGTCTCCCTTGTGTGTCTCTGTTTTTACACAGTGTTTTTCTCTTCTTATAAGAACACCAGTTAAAATGCTTTAAGGCCCCGTAATAACCTCATCTTTCAGCAAAGACTCTATTTCAAAATAAGATCATATTCACAGGTACCTTCAGTTAGGAATGCACTATATCTTTATGGAGACACAATTCAACCTACAATGTGTAGTTATTCATTTTGTTAATACATTCATTAGTTGATGAATGTAGGTTGCTTATACCCTTTGGTCTTTATGAATAGTGCTGCTATAAACATTCACATACAAGTTTTTGCATGAACATGTGTTAATTTGGTATATACCTAACATATCTACCTTGAGGTGGAATTGCTGAGTCAAATGGTAACTGTTATGTTTTTGAGTAACTTCCAAACTATTTTCAAAGTGGCTGTAAAATTTTTAGATATCCACCAGTAATATGTGAAGCTTCCAATTTCTCTATGTCATCACTTTCACTAGCCTGTCTTTTTTATTATTGTTATCAAGTGAGAGTGAAATGGCATCTCACTGTAGTTTTAATTGGCATTTCTCTGATGATGTTAAACATCTTTTTACATGGTCATTAGCCACTCTTCCTTGGACAAATGTTTATTCAAGCCCCTTTCATATTTTAAAATTGGGTTATTTGCCTTTTCTCCCTTCTTATTATACTTACCATGAGTTAGTTATTGTGGTGGTGAGTTGAAACAAAGAACTTAAAAGGTGTTACTACCAGGTGTCACTAACACATGTGCCTCTTCATATGTGTCTCTGAAATTTAGTGAAGCTTCCTAGTGAGTCACATTTCTAATATGAAGAGGAAGGACTAGGGTAACACATGTGTCTCTGCAAGTACTTCCTTCTCACATTAGAGACCCAGGATAACAGATGTGATCTATAATGAGGTCTTTCAGCACTTACTTAGAAGAAGAAACATTTAGTTAATGAAACATTTCCCTATCAGACTCTAGAAAATCATTTATTTTACACTGTATTTTCCAAGGATTCAGTTCCATAAATCCACACATCAGAGATTTATTTAACCTAAGTAATCCTGCGGTAGAGATCCCCTAGTAAGATTTCTTTAATATGAACATCCCTTTAATTCTAATAGCATTAATCTATTTTCAAGGAGATCCAGCTTTCAGCATGTTTGCAAGGTGATTAGATTAGGTCACCTGCTTGCTTTCTTTATAAAGGAATGTTCCTATCCACCAGCCCAGAAAATTAGAAAATAACTAGATCTCAAAGTAGCTATTTTTTGCTCCTTCTTACCCAATGAAAAAGAATCATTGGTCCACATTTCTTGTATGAGTAGGCCTAACCTTTCACTCTTAAAAGTGTGTGTGTGTGTGTGTGTGTGTGTGTGTGTGTGTGTGTGTTGAAGGATTGGCTGCAGCATGGAAAGAGTGGGTATGTTTGATCTAAATGTTAAATACTTCCTAAAATAAACTGAACATGATTGAGACTAGTATTTCTCAAAGGGTGTTCTCCAGAGCAGCTGAGTCAGGATCACCTAGGAACTTGTTAGAAATGCAATTTATTATTTTTTTTTTATCAAATTTACTGAGGTGGCATTGATCAGTAAAAATTACATAGATCCCAAGTGTACAATTCTACATTACATCTTCTATGTGTTGTATTATGTGTCCATCACCCAGAGTCAGTTCTCTTTCCATCACCATATATTTGTGTCCCTGTCCCTTCTGCCCACCCCACCTCCCCTCTTACTCTCAGGTAACTACTTAATTATTGACTGTGTCCATTAGTTTTGTTTCTTTGTTGCTTCTGATTTTCTGTTAATAATCAAACTAAATTTCTCCATCCCTTTCCTTTATTTTACCCGCTTTCCCATCCCTCCTCCCATCTTAAAGAAGTCTCTAACTTTCTTAGTAGTGCTGGTTTGTAGTGCTGGTTGGTGATGTATTATTTCTTTAACATTTCCTTATTTGAGAAGCTCTTTATCTGCCCCTCAATTTTGAATGCTAGCCTTGCTGAATACATTATTCTTGGTTGTAGATCCTTGTTTTTCATCATGTTGAATATTCCCTGCCAATCCCTTCCGTCCTGTAAGTTTCTGGTGAGAAATGAACTAAGAGTTAAATGGGTGGACATTTATAAGTTACTACTTGCATTTCTCTTGCTGTTTTTAAATTTCTCTCTTTTTCTTTAACTTTTGACATTTTAATTATGATGTATTTTGGTGTATTCCTGTTTGAGATCATCTTGTTTGGGATTCTCTGTGCACCCTGGACTTGTATGTCTATTTCCTTCACCAGGTTAGGAAAAGTTTCAGTCATTATTTCTTCAAATAATTTCTTGATCCCTTGCTTTTTTTTCTGTCCCTTCTGGTACCCCTATTACTATGATAGTCTTAAATTTGATATAGAACCAGAGGAATTTCAATCCATCTTCCTTTTTTATTAGAAAAAACTTTCTAATTGGTCTGGTTGGGTGCTTTCTCCTGGCTTTTCCTGCAAATCATGTTTTGGGCTCTATTTTATCTAGTTTAGTAACTTTTATTCCATTCTTGATTTCAATTAATGTAGTCATTATCTTTGGTCCTTTATAATGGTTTGTAAGTCTTCTTTGATGCTTTCTATTTCTCTGTTGAAATATCATTTAGTTCCTTAAGCGTTTTTATAATCGTTTCTTTGAACTCTTGTTTGTGATGGTTCATCTGTCCCTACCTCTTTAATTTTCTCAACTTCTCTGGACCCTCGCTGCTGCAGTTTCTTCAGTGTTTGCTGCTGATACTGGGTAGGCGGAGGTCTGTGAGAGAGGGGCATTTGTGGCTTTGTTTTCATTCTGTGACTCCAGGGTTCATGCAGGGAGTTTGGGCGTGATTGTGCCTTTCTGTTCTCAGTTTGCTCTGTGCATGGATTCTGCCCTGAGCCTTGGGGTCAGCTGCCTTTTTTCCTGGTCCTTCAGCAAAAATAACTATCCCAACTTTAAATCTGATACATTTATTTAGTTATTCATTCTACATTTGTAAAAGTGATAAAATTTTTAAAATCTAGTACATAAAGCAAAAAGGGATAGAAAAATAGAATTAAGATACTGATTAAAGAACAAAATTTTAGGTTTTGAATTTACACTACTCATAACAATTCACTTTTTATGGGAGTTCCCTGGTGGTGTAGTGGCTTAAGGCTTCGGCGCTGGCACTTTCAGTGCTTCGGCCTGGGTTCGATTCCCAGCCAGGGAGCTACCCACATACCAAAAAGCAAAAAAAAGCAAAACAAACAAACAAACAAAAAAAAATTCACTTTTTTTTAAAAGCAATAGGTCACCCTTAGAGAACTTTTTAACATATATATTGGACATACTAATTTAAATATAATAATAAAGCATTTTATTATATACTTAAAATTTTTAAGAAAAAAACTTATTTTTTGATATTTGCTAAAATCTTTTGCCTTTTTTCTCTACATTTATAGAAAAGCAAGTTGTCTCTTGTAATAAACATTTAAATTATATTTGGAGGAAAATAAAATGCTATTACAATTTCATGTACCTAGCTATATCACATTTCATAAAATATCCATCAAATTGGTAAAATATTTACTTTAAAGGCTTAATCTGAGGGATTCACAGATACCTAACACAAATCTCAAACAAATTAGTTTTTTATTCATTGTGATTTTTAAAACTGATCTTTCATAGTCTTTTAGTTATCAAACTATTAAATACATTTGAACATTCAAAAAAATAAAAAATAAAAAGTAAATTATATTTAATCCTTAAGAGCTCCTATTAACATTTAAAATTAAAATCAAAGATGAAAGATAAATTATTACTTCATGCAAATTTCAATAAATATATAAAATATCAGCTATAAAGCTATAATGCTGGCATTTTAATTTTAAATTTAATTAAAAATCTATAAAGATTTTGGATATTTTCATTACCTTATTGTATTTCTTTAACTAAAATGATAGATGTGATTGGCATTTTAACTACTATTGTTGAAATGTTTTCCTTATTTTTTGCAGTCTTATACTTATCATTGCAGTTATTTTTTAAAGTCAGGGTTAATTTGTATTCCATATTAGCATCATAGCAGAATCTAACTGGATGCAAGATGCCCTTGATTTTTATAAAAGCAGGGATTAGTGTCTGTTATATTCTTGTGCTTAGCCTCATTCTTTCATAAGACAGCTTCAGTCTCATTTAATGTTATTTTTTAATCCAAATAAGATCCATTCATTGATTTAGCACTTTAACCTCTAAAGTCACTTTGCTTAATGGATCTGGTTTTGACTTTTTAGTCATTTTATTCATAAATGTACCACAATATTCATCATTGTATGAGGCTTTATGATGAATTCAACCACAGATCACTGAAAATAAGACACAGAGTTAGATAGCAGGACACTTTATTAGCACTTTTCTCCAGGCCAATAATCAAGTTATTACTTGAAATTTAGCAAATTGCTATCATATGATCCACTTCCATCCTGTTTTTTAAATGACTTTGTCAGATTATTTTGCTGCTGAGTTGAAGTCACCCATGACAATGTGAATTTTGGAAGACAATGTTTTTGCCTCACACAGAAAAAAAAATTATTTATCCAGATAGTGCAATACAATTTTGTTTATATTTCTTAATTTTGATTTTTTAAAATAGTTTTTTATTCATTTACAGTTGATATACAATGTTATATTGTTTCAGGTGTACAACATGGTGATTAGACATTTATATAACTTACAAGGTGATCACTACCAATAAATCTAATACCCATCTGACATCATAGTTATTACAATATTATCAACTATATTCTTTATGCTATACTTTACACCCCTATGACTATTTTTATAACTACCAATTTTTATTTTTTAATCCCTTCCCTGTTTGCACTCATCCCCTCAACCACTCTCCCATCTGACAATGCTTAAATAGTTCTCTGTCTCTATGAGTCTCTTTCTGTTTTTTGTTTGTTTGTTTTGTCCTTTAAATTCCACATGTGAGTAAAATCATGTTACTGTTTTTTCTCTGTCTGACTTATTCTACTCAGCATAACACCCTGTAGATTTTATCCATGTTGTTGCAGATGGCAAAATTTCATTATTTTTTATGGCTAAGTAATACTCTATTTTCTCTCTCTCTCTCTCTCTCTCTGTGTGTGTGTGTGTGTGTGTGTGTGTGTGTGTTTTCAGGTAAATACCCAGAAGTGGAATTACTGGGTCCTTCTTTGTCTGTTGCTATAGCCTTTGTTTTAAAGTCTATTTGGTCCACTATTGGTATTGCTACCCCAGAATTTTGTTCACTTTCATTGTCATGAAATACCTTTTTCATCTACAGTGAGTGTCTTATAGGTATCGTATGTAGGGGCCTTGTTTTCTTTTCCATTCAACCACCCTAACTTTTGAATAGAACATTTAATCCATCTACAATGAAGGTAATTGTTGATAGATATGTATAGCAGCTATTTTTGGTGGTGATTAGCTCATTTAACTTTTTTTTTTAGTCTGGGAAGCTCTTTATATGTGCTTTGATTCTAAATAATAGCTTTGCTGGATCGAGTAATCTTAGTTTGGTCTGCAAAGTTTCTGCTGAAAAATCAGCTGACAGTTTTATGGAACTTCACTATAGGTCATGAACTGCTTTTCTCTTACTGCTTTTAAGATTCTCTCTGTCTTTAACCTTTGGCATTTAAATTATGATGTATCTTGACATAGGCCTCTTCGAATTTATCTTGTTTGTGACCCTACACTTTCTGGGCTTGTATGTCTATTTCTTTTGCCAGATTAGGAAAGTTACTCATCATTATTTCTTCAAATAGGTTTTCAATTGCTTGCTTTCTCTCTCTTTCTGGTACCCCTATGATGAGAATGTTGTTACGCTTGATGTTGTCCCAGAGGCCCCTTAACCTATCCTCCTTTCTTATGATTTTTTTTTTATGTTATGTTGTTCTGATTGGATGATTTTTACTAACATGTCTACCAAATCAGTGATTTAATCTTCTGCTTCATGCAATCTACTGTTGATACCATTTAATATATTCTTCATTGAAGTTATTATATTCTTCATTTTTGACTGGTTCTTAGTTATGATTTCTCCATCCATTTTTATGTTTTCTATTTTCTTTTTAATGTTTTCACTGAGTTTATCTACTTTTCTCTTTAACTCATTAAATATTGTTATAATCAGTGTTTTGAACTCTGCATCTTATAGATTGTCTAAATTTTGTTTAGTTCTTTTCTAAAGTTTTTGGAAACATGTTCTCTTATATTCTCATTTTGGCTGTCTCCCTGTGTTTGTTTGTATGTACTAGGTAGAACTACTACATCTCTATGTCTTAGTAGAGTGGCCTTATAAGTAGGTGTCCTGTGGAGCCCAGTGTTTCAGTCTCCCTGGTCACCAGAGCTGGGTACTTCAGGTGTGTCTCTTCCATGGGTTGTGTGTGTCCTTCTGTTGTAGTTGAGCCTTGGTTGCTGTTTGCACATCAGTAAGAGGGATTGATTCTCAGGCTGATTGGTTGTGAGGACTGGCTATGACTACAGTGGAGAGGTTGTTGTGCAGGGGGCTGACCCTTTGGAGCAGGAGTCCCTTAAGCAGGGCTCTGGTGCCTGCTCAGTTAGCCCTTTGAGTGTGTCATTTGTGGAGGTGGCCAGGTGATTCTCTGGCTGAGTCTGAAACTAGCTACTATGTGTGCCTGGCATGGAGTCTCCAGCCAAGGGCATAAGCCAAGTTGAGACACACACTGTGCCCTGTCTGGGGCCACCTGGAAGGAGCTACAAGGCAATCCACAGCTGACTTGCACTCATGCTGGGTTAGGGGACCTATTATTAATCAAGGAAGGCTACCTCTAGTGCCAGGTTTGGGGTTGTCCAGCAAAAGATATTGGGCACACTAAGGCAAGATGCTGCTAATTTTAGGAAATTCTATAGCATGAGCCAAGACGAGCTGTTTGTATAGAAAAGCTACTGAAAATACCTTGGGTGTACCTGCAAGTTTGGTGTAGTGGGGTCTTAAAAATCACGAGGACAGAACAAATGGTGTTAATGAGGTTGATGAAGACTCAGATATGGCACATATCTAAGGCTGCATGAAAGGAAGAATGAGGTCTCAACAAAGAAACAAGGGCTTCTGTCAACACCTGTGTCTGGGACTAAGCCACCCCTCTAGCCCTCACCTTAAAGCTAGACAATACAACCCCTCCCCCACTTGTCCCTAGGACCCTGTGAGATGCCACTTCAAAGCAAGATCTCGGAGCAAGTTGAGTCCATAAAAGTAAACCTGTTTGCGGGTCCTTTAATAGGCTCACCTGGAACTCCAGCTGCCCTGTGTCTCACTTAGCCACAATCTTCTCTGGTTTTCACAGTTACAAGTTATGGGGACTTCTTTTCTAGACACTACAACCCTTGTCTGGTGAGCCTGGTGTGGAGCTGGGACCTCTCACTCCTCAGGGGATACCTTCATAGCCAAGATATACCTCCCAATTTTTAACCACTACACATGGGTAAGGGACCTATTTGTTCTGCATCTCTGCCTTTTCTATCAGCCTCAAGATGGCTCTTTATATATGTCCTTAGTTGTAGAACTTCTGTTCAGCTAAACTTCAGGCAATTTTCAATGATGGTTGTTCTGTAATTTCGTTGTCATCTTAATGTAGTTGTGAGAGAGAGTAACTTCTCTCAACTACAGAATTTACCGATTTCACCATCTTCACCAGAAATCTCTTAATTTCTTTCTTTTTTTTTTTTTTTTTTTTTTTTTTTTTTTTAGGTAGTTCCCTGGCTGGGAATAGAACCCAGGCTGCAGCGTTGACAGCGCCAGCGCTGAAGCCACTACACCACCAGGGAACTCCAACTCTATTTTTATTTTAAGATAGGTATTCTTTACCTGATTATCTATTTTAGATAGCAGTCAAGACTAAATAATATTGATATGAAATATATATTATGTTTTTGAAAGTTCACTGTTTTATTTTATATTTTTACACATATCCCTGACCCCATGTTTATCTATGTGTCTAAAATTTAATTGTG
>PVJL010010726.1:0-46991 GCA_004026885.1 Lyroderma lyra
CACACGCACACGCACACGCACACACGCGCACACACACATCCATATGCACACACTGCATACGCACACACCCTACACACACACACTCAGAGCCTTCTTGGTGACAGCCCTGACCACAGCTGGCGTGGCACAGACGGAGATGAGGAGCAGACGCGTGTGGCTCTGGAGTGCTTCATTCATCAGAAATAAAGAAGAGTGGTGACTGTTACTTTAACTTGAACCTCCGGTTCCCAAGGAGAACCCTCACCGCAGCCCTCTCTCCTGCTGTTCACAGAAACCCTGGGACTATCCGGGACATGCTGGTACTCTGGTACCTCATCTCCAGAACTGAGACCTTGCATCACAGAGTCTCATGTGGAACCTGTGGGCCTTGGACCTGGGCTCCAGGAGAGGGTGGCAGGTGGCAGAGGCACCTCCTTGATCCCCAACAGATCTTTGTCCCTTCCACACTGGAGAATCCTGCTCTAGGGTGACAACCTCTCGGAGCAGGCGGCATTGTCCTTGCTGGCCCACAGAGCTGCGATGCAGGGCGCACACTTGGCCCTGCCAAGCTCCTGGAGAGCGCTGTAGCCTGCCCGAGGGGTTGTCAGCCTCCAGTGCCAGCCATGTGACAAGAGGCCGCTTTACATTTGATACAAAGCGTCAGCTGGTCTCATTCACAGTGCCCGGAACATGCTAAGCTCCAGACGCCGGGCTGGGAAGTGGCACTCTAACCCAAATGCCCCTCCCGGCCTCCTCGCCCCAAGGCTTTCAAAGGCCCAGGGGAACACACGGTGGCTTGTCTCTTCCGCCCCTTGTCTCCCCAGATGTCAAGAGATGTTGTTCTGGGGAACAGCTCGAGAAAAGCCCTATTCTCCTCTCTCCCCTTCACCTGCCAAAAAGCCCCGGGCCACAGGTGCTGGGGGGGGGGGGGGGCGGAGAAGGTGCCAGAAAACGTCAGAACCTTCACACGGGTGGAGAAGTGGCCTCCTCTGGGCCAAGTCCCAGCCTTGGCTGCTCGCCCTGGGGGCCTGGTTCTCACGAGCAGCACCTGTCTGCCCAGGCCTCGAACCTCAGCTCCTGCCTGCACGTCACATAAATGCAGGTGACCCACCCACGACCAAGGCCTTGCTCAGAGCCTGCCTTCTCCGACAAAGCCCTCTGGTCTGAGTCACTGAGTCTGGGGTCCCAGAAATACGAGAAGCCGGAAGCCGGATGACACTTTTTACAGGTGGAAAGATTCAGGTGGTGGTGGGAGAGGGTCCTTGGAGAGTATCATCAGGTCCAGTTAGAATCACCTGGAGGAACTTTAAAAAATGAGATTCTGATTTAGATGGCCTGGGATGGGGGTGGGGGGTGGGGTGGGGGTGGGGGAGGGAAGACCCTTCATGGAGTCCATGTTGAGAATCCCTGATCTGGTTCAACCCACTTGTTTTACAGACAAGAAAAACTGATGTCCTGACAGAAGGAACTTTTGAGATTGTTAGTCTTGTCCAATCGATCTGTGTTACAGATGGGGAAACTGAGGCCGAGAGAGGCTCCATTGCTAGTAAGTGATATCTTTTAGTATTTTGGGCAGTTTGACTTTGTCTTAAAATGGTTCTAATTGTATCATGTCTCGTTTTATTTCCACACGGCTCTGCTTGACACCCATCATGGTTCCCTGCTGCTCAAGGAATAAAGTCTCCATTACACAACACAGTGCCCAGCCCCATCCCAACCTGCCCCCACCTCATGCCTGCCCCGGTCCCCTCCCCTTACAGGGCTCCACTCTGGCCTTTTTCTTTCTGGCTGTGTCCCACATCATGGACAAAGAGTCCACAAGGTCAAGGAGACATGCTCACCTGGGTACTCTGGACCTCAGAAAATCCCAAGTTCACCCATAGGGCCTGTGCGGGCCGCTTCCTTGGGTCCTTCTAGAAAATGTAACAGTGCTGCTAGCCTGAGGGGAGGCCCCCCAGCAGCTGCTAGTTGCGGGGTGGGAGTGTGGCTGGAGCTCGGACGTGCAGGCGGCGCGGCCACACGTGTGCAGGTGAGTCTGCTGGAGAGGCCTGGCGTCCGGAGACGACAGCCGAGGAGCAGGCTTCAGGCTGGGGCTGGCCTCTCTGTGCTCTGGGGAGCCCGAGAACCCTAAGTTCAGTGCTGCCATCTTAGTTGTGTATCTGTCAAGAGAGAACAGATTTAACTGATTTATAAATATTAAATTTGTAGACGTGGTATGTGGGCCTCCATTCGGACCCTTGCCTTGGCCCTGACACGATAGGGAGCAGGGTTGACCCCTGAGGGACCCAGGAGGCAGGGGTGGTGGCCAACCTTGCTGTGGGCAGGCCAGGGGCCCCGCCTCCTGTGTGTGTGAGGTCTGCACGGGCACTTCCTGGAGGGACTGCGGGCGGGATTTGTGGCAGAAGGGGCGCACACAGTGTTGAAGTGACATGGAACTGGGATGTGGTGTCCCCTAGGCCCTACTACTTTCGACTACTTTCTTCCTTCCTGCAAAGCAGATCTTAGAAGTCTTGTTTTTAAATTTCTGGGCTGTGCTCTTTTTTTTCCACAGTAAAACTTCCATGGAATAGAGGAATCCTGGGAGCAAGAGTACTAGGTCATAGGATATCTCAAATGTTTACAATTTGCTTAAATAATTCCAGATTGTGTTGTTTCTTTTTTAGAATGGCTGCACCTGTCTGCTGTCACACCAGCTGTGCACGAGGGTTCCACTGTCCCAGTGTCTCTGCCAACACTTGATATTACTCAGCTTTCTGAGTTCTGCCGGATCACTGGTAGAAAAATTATACCTCATTATTGCTCTAATTTGCAAATTTTAAACGTTACTGTCTTAGTCTGTGCATGCTGCTGTAACAGAAAACCATAGACTGGGTGGATTATAAGTGACAGAAATTTCTGTCACTTCTGGAGGCTGGGAGTCTGAGACCAGGGTACCCTAACAGTGGTTCTGGTGAGCGCTCGCCTCTGGGTGGCAGGTGGCTGTTTTCTCATTGTATCCGCACATGGTGGAGGCAGCAAGAAAGATCCCGGGGTCCCTTTTGTGAGGGCACGAAACCCAATTATGAGGACTCTATCGTCATGACCTAATTACCTCCCAGAGGCCCCAGTCCTAATATCCCAAGGCCAGTTAGGATCTCAACGTATGAATGTCGGGGCCACATTCGGTCCATAACAATTGCTAATGATTTTGAGCAGCTCCTCTCATGCCTGTTAGCTTCGGTGAGCTGCAGACCCTCCCACTGACCCATCAGCCAGCCCACCTTTCTCGGGGGGCTCTCCGCAGGGATGGCTGGAGAGACGGGGAACCGGCCTGATGAGCTCTAGATTCGCTGTGACACTGAATAGTGGAGGTACCCCCAGCAATACAGCGTTTGCCATTCCAGCTTATGCTCATGTCCTGGGGACTTCCTCTCCAATCCTCTCGCCCCACACCCCCACACCGGGGTCCCTGTTGTCCTGCTGCACTGGCCATGAACATGCAAAGCCATTCCTACCTAGAGACCGGCTCCCGCTGGTCACTCTGTGGGGACCACGGACGTTCCCAAGGCTTGTTCCCACCCTCCTTTGGGTTTCTGTTAAAATGTCATCTCCTCGGTGAGATCTTCCCTTTCCTTGGTATCTGCAGTAGCTCTCCGACGACTTTCTCCCCGTCATTTCTGTTCTTAGCACTCACCACCACCTGGCATTCCATGGCCTGTCGTATGTGTTCGCTGCTTTGTGGTTCAGTGTCTGCTTCCTTGGTGCCACAGCGGCCAGGACAGCGGCACTGCTGTCTCCCAAGTACCTGGGAGGCCCGCATGTCGTAGGCCCTCAGTAATCACTTGTTGAATAAACCCTTATTAGTGCTTCCTACCTAGGTCTATGGACACAAAGTTGCGATCATGTGGACATCTATCAGCTTTCTCGGCGTAGTTTTTAGGTCACTGATGAACTTAGTGTGGGCTGAGTGGCTTTCCCGGAGAGATTCGATGAGCCCCCCCCTAGGTTCTCTGGTGTTCTCCAAAGATCGGACCAACGTATTTCCAGATCTGGCTTCGAAAATACAGGAAGTTTCTGCTAAATGGGAGACTATTTCCTACCGCTCATTTAGCACAAATTACTTGGTTGTCTTGTGTTGCTTCTACTGCCTTCTGTTACATTCTGATTTACCAAAAATATCCTTCCATAAAAATTGGTCAGTTTTTAGGCATAAAATTTTAGTGCAAGATAATAACAGATAAGTAGAAAAGCACCTGGCCACAGCTGCACAAACTCTTTCTAAACAACTTAATTCCACTTGCTTTCTCTGAAACTTGCAAAAAAAAAAAAAAAAGTAGTTAAAAAACACTGGGGCTAGAATTCAGCCTCAGCCATGTCTTTCTTAAAAAAAAAAAAAAAAAAAAAAGTCAGTTGGTGTGCCAATTGTATAGGGCTGTTCATTGTTTAAAAAAAAAAAGTTTTAACCCCAGGGTAGAAAAACTAACATTGTCTCTAGGATATGAAGAAACCATGGTGAAGAACTAGCCACGGCGCGGCCCGGAGAATGGCTAGCGGCATCTGCCCCGAGGGCCTTTATCAGCAGCCTTGTTTGTGCTATTCAAGACTCTCAGGACGCTTGTTGGCATGATGTAGACAAATTGACGCAAATTAGTTTAGCACAGGCTATGCAAAGTTTAAGCTTGTTGAGCAACACACGTGGACCACATAGCAACAAGCTCCCAACAGTATGCAAAGGTGCTGGATGCAAAGTACTAACTACCCAGACTCTCCTTCTACATGGGAAGTGGAATTCACAAATCACCGGTGGCGGCTGGGGGCGGGGGTCGGGGGGAGGGCAGGGTGCTGGCAACAGCGGCTGGAGCCCCCACACTGACCCTGAAGGCCGGTGGTAGTTGAGAAAACTATCTCCTGAAAGTGCCGCTTGCGCTAAGAGGCCGCCTGTTATTTCATGGCAGCAAATCCTCAAAGGATTGGCCCCCAAAGATTAGGGGGATTCCGTCACTTTGCTCTTTACTTTTGGTTCAAATATCTTAAGACAATTTCTTGGGGGCTGGTGTCACACAGACCACCTAGAGGGGCCTTCTAATTGTATTTACAGTAATTTAATTACAGCAGGGAGAGCTTCAGAAGGCAGGAGTGACCAAGATTGACACTATAGGTGCCGCTGGCGGAGTTTTAATCTGTTAAATCAACAGAGAAGTGGCAAAAAATAAAGCCACTCCAGAGTTTGGAAACCACTTCATGGACTTTTTTTTTTTTTTCAGAGGAGGTTGGGAGGGTGAAGGAGGCATTTGTTTGAGGTCCACAGCTTTCCCACTTTTGTTTGTATTATTTTATCCCCCGTGCACACATTACGTCCGTCTCATCTCACACACACTCACACTCACACACGGACGAGTGTGGACATAGAAATGCACCACAGCGGTGGGTGCGCCTTTCAGTAACTCTCCCGGGGTGGTGATTGAAGGACTCACAGCAGCGGAGCTTCCGGGGAGGACTTCTCAGGGAATGAGGGACCAGGGGAGGAGGCAGAGTTACTTTCACCATCATCCCCATTCTTTTGTACTGATGCTTTTTAAAAAACAAAAACATTTTTACACCAAACATTTAAAATAGTTTTTCAGTGAATGCATAAGGAAAATTTCCTGCAAATATTAAATCACAAAAGTCAGCAACCAATTCAGGCCATTGGGACTGTCTGGCTAGCTAAGCTACCTCACCTTGGCCAGTGTCTTTCCCTTTGGGGGCCTCAGCTTTCCTGTCTGTAAAATGGGGAGGAGTGGCCCAGCTATCCCTGAAGGCTCCCTCCCCTCTCAATGTGAGTTTGACCAAAGCCTAAAAACAGTGTGTGCTGCTACCGCCATCTAGCCGTCCAACTGGGGCTGTGCGGATCCAGCTTTCTGTAGGCATCTTGAAAGAGGTCTGGGGGCTGTCATTCAAAACAGAAAGGCTTCACTGGACATGTGTACATCCTGCAGCCCCTAAACATAAATGATAACATTGTCCCCGATTGCAAGGACCCAGTGATCTAACAAGGACAATACCACTATCAACTGGAAAATACTGGAAAGGGAGGTGAGGTAGAGAAATTTTGGTATTTTGAGGTTCATCAACTATTTACTTTGCAAGACTAAGAAATACACTCGCCACTCCCCAGATTGATATTTCCAGATGAGAACCAGAAAAGGTTTTCTGCCCCATGGTCTAAGTTTACTTGACTAGCTAGGAGGGATGTTGTGGAAAAAAGCCAAAGTATACACAGAGACTGTTCTCCCCACCCTTCCCCCACCCCCACCCTTTCCTGGCAAACGGCTTGTACCGTTTGTTTTTACTTCATCTCCAGGTTTCCGTCTATGTAAATCAGAGGAGCCAAATTAGAGAAACTCTGTAGTTGCTTCCTTTGAAAACAGATTCAAGTCGTGGAGTAAGGACCCTCCGTGGCCGGCCAATGTTGTGGGAAAAAACCATGACAGGGTATGCTGCCATCTGTTGGTGATTCATCGTATTACTTTAAATTTTAAGCAAAGCTGACGGTGTAGAATTTAAGTATTAACTACAACCTAACGACTTTACACACATAATTGTGGTAGAAACTCGTTACGGTACCAGGTATTTGCCCCCAAAGTAATAATCATGGTCCATGTGGTGATTCACTACTGGGTGCTACATGGATTCTGCCACTTAAGTCCTCACAGTCACCTTATGTCATGGTTCTTTGATTATCCCCACTTTATATGGGAGGAAACTGATAGTCAATGAGGCAATAACTTCCCCAAGTCACACAGGAGGTAAATAGAGGCAAAACTCAAGCCCAGTCCTTTCTGAGCCCAGGGCCCAGACATTGACACTAATGTCCCACCCCCGCAGGTATCGTCTGCATTGATTTCCTTGCTTCTGATTAGAAAAGCACTTAACACCTTCACAGAAATTTTACAAATTACAAAGAAAAAGTTTGAAATTCTATGACTGAAATGAAATCAATGTTAACATTTTAAGCATATCTCCAGTTTTTTAATGCTTATGCTGTTCATATATTAATACTTCTACTTTCACATATAATTTTTTTTGTCAAAAGATCTCCTTTTCTTTTAAAATTCATTCATTTATCCACTTAAATTCAGCAAATGCTTATCTGGGGCCAGGTAAAGGTAGAATGGATGAGATTATAAAAACAAAAACAAAACAACGACATGATCACTCACCTTGTGACGTTAACAGTCTAGAAGAAAATCACGGACAAATAATCACGAGATAAATACCCCAAAAGAAAACAGTTCTAGGAGAACAGGTGACAAGGAGCTGGTCTACACTGGGGGACCACAGAACGCTTCCTTGAGGAGGTGATGTTTAGAAAGATACAGTCAATTCATGAATCTCCTCTCCCCGACCCCTATAACCAACTTTCCAACCAACTCTTGGTACACGGAGGGAAAGCCTGCTTCGCCACACTCTTCTCAATGCTTCGGTGGGCACAGGGACAGATTGGGAAGCCCTTCCCTCAGCAGATGAGACAGCAGGAATAAGAGGCTGGTCTTCTCTTATTGCAGGCACCGTGACAGTTACACGTGATTCTTTGGGGACTTCCCCTCTCTTGGCTTCAGGTAGAAGAAAGCTTCTCCCTACAAACAGTGCGTTTCCACTCCCACCACTAAGGGGTGGATGTCTAGCCTCAATCGTTGGTGCCTCCCTTGGAGGAGAGCTAGGGTCTACAGTTTTCACTAGGTCCTAGTGTCAGTTCCTGGGTGACGGGAAAAGGCCCATTCACCGATTATACCACGAGTCTCAGCGCTAAGGGCACATTAAATCCCCTGAGCTTTGGTCCTCAGCCTCAGAAATTCTGATTTAAGTGGTCTGGGGTGGTGCCTGGGTCTGGGCGGAGAGGGAAGGGAGTGTTAAAAGTTACCAATGTACAAAGCAAGCTGACAACCATGTCCTTTTTTGGTATTTCTGTGACATTTAAAACTGTTACCTGCTTCCTTCTTTCACACGCTTAAAAATTCTTTCCTTGTTTTCTGACATGATAGGGTTCAGATTACCTGACACCTCCCTCACCATTTTATCTCTTTGTGTGTTCTACATCACCTTTCTCCTCTTGCCCTGCCCACCCCGCCCCCCAAATCTAGGTGTTCCCTGAGGTACTGTTTGCATCCATTGGCTTTCTCACTCGTGTCCGTTGAAGCATGTCTGCAAAACAACTTAGCAATAGTTTCAGTAAAAGAAAAATGGAATCCTCATTGTTCTACCTAACAGTGCTATCACCTCGCATAAGCCTGTTAGAGCTTCATGGTTTCTGTCTAGTTGCTTTTCTTGTTTTTTATCTTAACTGTAATTCAGTGGCTTTCTAATTTTTTTCTTCTTTATGCAATTCACCTTGCAGCAGCAGATTTGATGTACTGTGGTAGAATAATCAAGAAAGAAAGTTACATTGTATATAACTGACAAACTCTGTGTAAGTCTAAAGTCAACATTAAATCTAATAAAACAAAAATAATAAAAAAAAAACCTCAACAAATATTTTGGAGATATTCCCAAATGAGTTCATAGAGTTTGCTCTTTTTTGTTTGTTTAAAAAGTGCATAGTATTCCATTGTGTGGATATACCATTGTTTATTAAATAATTTCCTTATTGAAATATGCTATAATGAGTAGCATACATTCATCATTTCATACATTTGCAAGTGGATCTTTAGAATAAATTCTCAAAAGCAGGATTGCTGAGTCAAAGAGTAAATGTGCTTTTATAATTGTGTTAGATAATGTGAAATTGCCCTCTAGAAGTTTATCATGTGGCATTCCATCCGGGCAAGACAACAATTATTTCCACAAGTCTCTCCAAGAGATGTTATTAAACAACTGGATCTTTGCCAGTCTGAGAGAGGAGAAAATATCTCCATATAGTTTACATTTGCATTTCTCTCCATATGAATGAAGAGTAAAATTCAACATCTTTTCCCATTTAAGAGGCATTTGTCTTCCTTTCTTTCTTTGCCTCTTCTTCTTTTGGAGCTCTGCTCTTCTATTTTGCCCATTCTTTCTATTGTGTTGTTTCATTTCATTTTAATTTGGTTAGGAAAGATTAACCCCTTCTGTCTGTAATATGGGTTGCAAATATTTTTCCTACTTGACTATTTGTCTTTGATTAAGGTTTCTTTAACTTGAAGAGGTTTTAGGCTTTTATGTAGCCAAATTTATTAATCTTTTTTAATGGCATCTGAATTTTGAGTCACAGAAAGACCTTCCCAAATCCAAGGCTTTAAAAAAATGTCATTTTTCTTTAGTACCTCTGTGATGAAAGGATCCATTTTTCCCTAAAATGAAAACTATTTTAAAAGGTCGTCACAACACTATTTATTTAAAAAGGCATTTTTACTCTGCCAAATAGAGATGGCACCTTTATACAGAAAGTTCCCATACATATTGGGATCTTCTTCTGAATTTTCCATTATATTCTATTGGTCTGTTGTCCATTAGTGCACATTGTTTTAATTATTGATACTTCATAGTATGTTTTGTATTTGATAGGACTAGTTTCCTCTCATTGTTTTTTTTTTTTTTTTTTCAAAATTTTCTTGGCAACCTTTGCTTGTTTTTCATTTTAACTTCAGATTCAACATACCTAGATTTTACAAAAAGATTGATATTTTTATTTGAATCAGGTTAAATAAATATACAAAGTTATAATCTTTTTGATGTTCTCTTTGATGTCCTTTGTCTGTGAAAATCACTTTAGTTGGCTTCAAGTTCTTCTTAGATTAAAAAAATTGTTATAAAAATTTTCAAACATACACAAAAGTGGAGAAGATAGAAAACCAAATGCCCTCACGTACACATCACTCAGCTTTAACCATGATCAAACAGAGACAGTCTTGTATCATCTATCCTCACATCCACTCTCCTCTCCCACAGATTACTTTTAGGCAAATCCCAGATTATATTTATATATATCTATACACACACATATATTATTTAATTCATAAATATACAGTACGTACTAAATTATAGGGACTTTATCGCTTTATTGAGATATATAATATTGTATAAGTTTTAAGGTGTACGATGTGATGACTTAATATATGTATATACTGTGAAATGATTGAGGTCTCTTTTTTTTAAACATAGCCACAAGATCACGATCATGACTAAAAAACTAGTAATTCCTTACTATTATTAAATACCTGTCAGCGTTGAAATTTCCCTTAGTGTCTTATAACTTTTTTTAATAGTGGTTTCTTTAAAATGGTATCCAAACAAGTTCCTTAACTTTATTTAATATGGCTTTTAAGTTTCTTTTCATCTATGTTTCTTTTTTCCCTTGCATTTTATTTGTTGATGAATGGGTCATTTTTCCTCTAGAACTTAGCAGGGTCTGGATTTGATGACCACATCCATGTGCTGTTGTTTAATATGTTTCTCTGTCCCTGTTCTTGAAAATCTCTGGTCAGACGTGGACGTTAGATCAGATTCCAGTTTATGTGGCGAAACCCCTCCTTCCCCAGTGGAGGTGTGTACCAGGACACATTTAATGCTTGTCTTCTCTTTGCAATGTTAGTGGCTATTGAATAATAATCATTGTTGGCAGATCCATTATTTTATTAATGGCTTACAGAAAGGTGATATTCTCATTTTATCAAACCTTCTTTTCTTAGCCAGGATACATCTATAAAGATAAGCTTTCTTTCATTAACTATCAGTTGTCTTGAGCCACAGTTTACATAACAAAGGCAGGTAAAAAACTTGATTCTTTCCCTTTACTTACTGATTTTCAGAAAGATTAGGTGGCTCTCTAACAACCTCCAAAAATGACTATGAATGCTTTGGATTGGATAACATCATAAACTCATGGATTTGATGTGTTTCACTCCATGACAGTTTTCATTTTTACTGATGCTCCAAGTGTCCCACCACTGGTCAGTGGAAGCCTCTTCATTCTGGCTCCTGAGTCCTTTTAACAGAACCCTAGTCTTTAGAAAATGTTTAATCTTACTCTTCTCCTAATAGTCACATATTAAAGTGAACGCTTTTCTTTTCCTTACTTTTTTTCACTTAATGGTTTATTCTAGAAATCTCCCCATGGGAGTATGCAGAGATCTTCCTCATTCCTTTGCGTAGGTGCCTATGATTCTATTGCATGGCTGTACCAAAGTTTATTCAGCCAGTTGCTTATTGGTTAATGTTTGCATTGTTTCCAGTCTTTTTCTGTCACAGATAGTGCTGCATTGTGCAATCTTGTGTGTACATCTTCTCATATTCTTGCCAGTCAATGCTGGGATAAAGTCCTAGAAGCTGGATTTCTGGGTCAAAGAGAATTTCCATATGTAATTTTGCTAGATATTGCTAAATTCTTCTCCATAAGGCTTATGCTATTTTTGCATTCCTATCAGCAATGTATGGAAATGTCAGTGAAAGAGTTTAGTAACATAGTATATTTGTCAAACTCTTGGGGTTTTGTCAATCTGATACGTGGAAAATGAGATTTGATTATAAGCCAGGGTGAGATATTTTCCAAGGTCTTTGTATTTCTTTTTGTGTGAACTACCTACTCAAAGTCTTTTGTTCATTTTTCTATATTATATTTCCCTAATGACTAATGATTTTCAGCAGCTTTTCAGGTGTTTATTAGTTATTTGTATATCTTTCATGGTGAAATGTTTATGAAAATAATTTGCTTGTTTAAACTTGGGGTTTTTGTCTATTGTCTTTTCTATATTCTAAAACAAGTCTTTTATCAGATATATGATTTATAAATATCTTGTTTGTGATTTGTCTTTTCATGTTCTTAGTGGTGTTTTATGAAATCAAAGTTTTAAATTTTGATTAAGTCTAGTTTATTTAGATTCAGAATATATTGTGAAGGTAGAAGTGACTGGATCTCTCACAGACTGGATGTGGTATATGAGCAAAAGTATAAGCTCAAGATAACTCCAAATTTTCTGAACTGGGAACTAGAAGTATGCAGTTGTCACCAATGGCATTGGAAACGATTTCTGGAGGTTGAGGTTTGAAGGGCAAGATCAGGAATTAGGTTTTGGACATCATGTTTGAAATGCCTGTTATATATACATCTTAGTGGAAACTTTTAGTAGACAACTGATTATATATACAAGTCTGCAGTTCAAGAAAAAGGTCTGGACTAGAGATATAAATTTAGGAGTAATCAGTTCATACATTATATTTAAAGCCATGAGTAATTGAAGGTACTCAATCCAGGGAGTTCCTCTCTATTAAGATTTCTGAAGCCTGAGCCCTGGACTTAGTGCTTAGAAGTCAGGATGAAAAGGCACTAACAAATGAGATTCAGAGAGAACCTGAAACACCAGTGATGATAGAGTAGAGAGCCCAACAACCCATTCATAGAGCAACCACAGGGAAAAGGTGGGGAACACCACCCTGAAAGACTAAGCATTTATCCCTAAAGAGGCTAAGTTGACTCTAATCAAGACTATAATGTAAAGAGACTGAGTTACCCTTAATAACTGGCAAATCTGTAATTTTCCCCCCTGCTGTCAGATGGAATAGGAGCATCAAGGCAAATTACAGGAAATGGAGTGCTGTATGTCTTACACATTTGAGTAGTGTGCAAAACTTAGATTGTTACATTGATCAGCAATTTGATGAAAGGCATCCATGTTTTTCAGCCCCCATGAAGCTGACAGCCCCAGCAGATCCAATTTACTCCGAGGCTTCAACAATGAAGGGAAAATTATTGTGCCTTTAATTGTCTATCACAATGCAAACAGCTACTGTGAACTGAGTACTTACTCTGTGGGTGAGCGCTTTAACACATTGTTACTCCATCATCACCACAGTCTTAGGAGATGAAGGCTATTGTTAGTCCACATTTTAGAAATGAGGGAAAAGAAGCCCAGACAAGTAAGATGACCAAAGTAGGAGAATCATGATTAAAACTGAATTCCAGTTACAGCATTTGGACTTTGATTCATCACAACATATTTCCTGTCACACCATTTTGAAACGGGTTTAATCTACTCAAGGCTCCAGGAATCTGAAGGGAAATGGGTAGGGGCATAGTTGAGGCCCCCTGGCAGAGACTGAGTCAAGGGGGGTCGTAGGTCACATCTTTCATAAGCATAAAGGCAATGACAAATTTATCTTGTTCAAGTTTCGTCACTCCTATAATCTGTCCTCCTAAGAAGCAATGGGCAGTGGGACTAGTGGTCTATTTTGGGACTGTTAACTAGCACAGAGGCTCCGGAAAGCTAATTAATCTCTTGGCAAATAAATGATCAGACCCCATATAAGAATGCGCTCTCAAAGCAAGGAAGGAAAGTAGGTCAAGCAGTTACGGATAAATTTTAGTGTGGCAATTTTAGATCTAGGGAGAGAATGGTATTGGTTCCTCTACACTTTGGTGAGGGATTGGTGGCTATTTCCCTTACATTCAATGTGATTACAAGGAACAGATTTCAAAAGGTACCCTACAGCAGGTTTTGCCCTCCCAGAACTTTTTGGATATTGTTTGATATCTGTGTTTCACTTAGGAGAAACCCATCTAACCTGGCTACAGACAACTTAAAATGCTAGATACCCCCATGCTTTTCCTTCACCTATGAAAGAGGGACCATACCCTTCACAATGGATACTGCATTGCCTAAACCATAGGTGGGCAACAGTTCCCAAACACAGGCCCCACTGAGAGCCTCTTACTGTATTTCACACAAATCCCAGACAACCCCAGATGACCTCAAAACACAGAAAAACCATACTGTGTTCTCTGGTCATCTGGAAAATGTTAACTTATTAAGTCTCTCATCTCACGGTAAACATACTCAACTACTGCAGATGACAATGAAGACCCTATGGTTCAACTTTGGGCTGCTCTACTCTTATCTTTTTAAAGCTCCACCTTACCCATTTTCACCAATCCCCATTTAACTCTTTACCATTGAAAACACTTCTGCTATCTGAGCTCTGCTCCATTTTGGGTGCTTTGACTCAAGGTGAAGTCATTTAGGTTAATTACTTGTCCCCTCCATAGGTCTAGCATCTATTTTGGGTGCAGGTAGAAAACAGTAATCATTCCACTCTACTTAAGGTCTAACTCAAGACCTTAAAAACAGGCACTTAATTCTTACTAAAATAACTTCCTCCCCCACCCCCCACCCCATCCCAGAAGCTCTCTGCAGCTCGGCTATCTTATCTTTTTTGCATTCATCCAGTCCCTTATTCTGACCACTCATTTGGGCATTTATTTGTAATATCATTTAATGACTTATAAACACTTAATGACTTATAAACACTTAAAGTATATATGTCTTGCTTTTGTCAAGAGTATAAACTCCTTAAAGATAAGATTGAAGTTACTTATCCTCTGGTGCTAAACATATGGCTGGCGTGTAACAAATACCCAGTGTTTCTGTTAGATTC
This sequence comes from Lyroderma lyra, assembly GCA_004026885.1. Lineage (NCBI taxonomy): Eukaryota > Metazoa > Chordata > Mammalia > Chiroptera > Megadermatidae > Lyroderma > Lyroderma lyra. The sequence goes on from PVJL010010726.1 coordinate 14,344, forward strand.
TCCTGGCTACAAGAAACAAATGTTGCAGTTCCCTGAAGTAATGAGGGAGACTACTGAGAGAATCCAGGCAAAGCCAAACAGCCCATGGGAAGAGCAGGGCATGTAGCAAAATCAGGCTATGGGATATTTAGTGTTTTATCACTCCAGAGGGTAGAAACCAGATTCAAACTGGGTACTCAGGTTATTTTCCCCAGGTATCAACAATACTGGTCTAAGGCTGACCTGGTAAGGAATATGGAAAGATAATGAAATGAAGATAATGAGAGAATCCTCAAAGGAGAAGCCAGGAGTGAGAGTATGAAAAGCAGGGCGTTTAAGAAATGGTCACAAAATTCGTGGAATGAAGGGGAAGAAGGGTAAAAAAACCCAACCTATTTATTAATATTATTTTTCCTTTTCAATATATTCACACTTAACTCTAATAAACTTTTCAAATCTTTCAATACGTTTATTTATACCCTCGGAAAAAAATGTTTCGTTTTTGCCCTCAAATTGCCCCTTTAACCTCTTTATCGTCTGTAAATTTTTTCCCTTGAAGCTGTTTTTTCATATGTGGGAACAAATAATAATCAGACGGAGCCAGGTCTGGATTGGAGGGAGGGTGGTTTAATGTTTGGAAACCACAGTCGTGAAGAGTAGCCAATGCGACATTGCCCTTAGCACAGGTGCGTTGCTGTGCAAACGCAGCACCCCCTTGGTCCATTTTCCTCTTCTTTTCTCCCTCGCAAATTCTTTTAAGTGTTTCATCAGACTGGAATAGTACTTTCCAGTTATGATGACACCCTTATCCTTGATTTTTCCAGTTGATTGCAAGACCTTGAACTTCTTAGGGGGTGATGTGCCCATTTCATGCCACTGCATGGACTCCTGCTTTGACTCAGGCTCATTAATGATGAACCGAAATTTCATCTCCAGTGACAATCCAGTTTATAACTTCATCTTTGTTGTCTCTGCAGAGGTCCAAAAACTGCTGTGAATACTCAGCACGCTGTTGTTTCTGAAGCAGTGTGAGCATTCTGAGTACCCATCTTGCACTGACTTGTGACATCCTTAGATGCTGATGGAGAATATTCAACATGGTTGCAGGTGACACTCCAACCATTTCTGCAGGCTTGTTTTTATTCAGTCTGGCATCTTCCACTACAAGTTTTCGACTTTTTTTGACAACGTCTGAGGAAGTGGCTTCAACAGGGCATCCCAGATGGAGGTCTTCTTTAATCAACTCTCTGCCTTGCTTGAAAGGGCTCTGTCACTTGTAAACCATGGATTTCCCAGGGCAACAGTCCTCATAAACGCCTAACATCTCCTCCAAAATGGTTTGAGGTGTTTTCCCTTGTTTTGTGAGGAACTTAATGATGATGCAAAATTCAATTTTATCTATACTTAAGGTCTTCTTCATATTTGACATGCTTCTTTGGCAATATCTGAAAGAACACAGATGCAACTAGGCTGAAATGTGGCACATGTACTAATAAGCCACCCGATCAAACTGCGTGCACTAGTATTTCCACCTCTTCCATAACCTCCCCCCCCCCGCCCCATTCCATGAATTTCTTGACCACCCCTCGTATATTAAGATTTGGGGTTGTGTTAGGTGATCTGGGGGACTTAGCTCTAAATTAGATGCTGTCAGGAAGCAGAGGTAATTATGACGGGGCATCTCTATAAATCTTATGTAGAAAGAGGGAAGGCTAGAATGAGACTAGGGCTGTAATTGGTAAAGAAGTAACAGCCACTCATATTAGTTTGATATTTTCAGTTTGTATTCTCTATTTCAGTGGTTCTCAACCTTCCTAATGCCACGACCCTTTAATACCGTTTCTCATGTTGTGGTGACCTCCATAAAATTACTTTCGTTGCTACTTCATAACTGTCATGTTGCAGCTGTTATGAATCGTCATGTAAATATCTGATACGTGTTTTCTGATGGTCTTAGGCGACCCCTGTGAAAGGGTCGTTCGACCCCCAAAGGGGTCGCGACCCACAAGTTGAGAACCGCTGCTCTATTTGGAGGCTTGAATAAGGTTCATGTTTTTGTCTGTGTTTGGACTAATTATGGAGTAGTCTTATTTTTGTCCTGCTCCATCATGGTCATGGAATGACCTCTTCTGATGTTGATGTTCTCTGAAACTGATTACGGGAGACACCAGGGTCTAGCTGTGCCAGGTCAGCTCCCAGCAACACAAGACCTTGCTGATAGCATGAGGCCAGCTACTTGGTATTGGGGACAGGTTTTCGCTTTCTCAGAATAGCGTGGTTAAGAATTCAGACCCCAGAGTCAGAAAAAAAAAATTGTTGGATTCCTGGGCCTGCTCTTCACTATCTGTGGGCCCCTTGGGTAAATTATCTAACTTATCTATGACTCAGTTTCCTCATATGAATATGGGAGCAAATGTACTTGCCTCCTTGGATTGTTGGGAGAAATGACATGATACATACTAAACACCTGTATCAAATATATCTTAGTTATAGCACAGAAAAGATTAAAAAGGATATTAGGGCAGAGAAAGAGAAACCAAGAATAATCCAGGTAATTAATTGTGCCAGGAAAGTCAAAAAGTAGGAAGAAAGTGAGGTTAGAATAGTGAAATAATTTACATTGGGTGGTAATGCATACAAAGTTGTTAACTGTCCAGCTCATTTCAAAATGTCAGCATAATTTATACAGACATGGTGAAACAGGAAAATGTGTGGACATTACTACATCAAGTGATCTGTCATTTAAATGAGATCACAGAGAAGCTCCACAAAACGTGGGTGACAACTCAACAATGAATACTGTTATTGTGCATATGTTACGAGGCAGATTCATGTGACAGACCAAAGGTTGGATTGGCTTCCTGTTCCATTTCAATGGACTATTAGCTTATAAATGATTTATTTCTTGCTTTCATGTTTCTGGTTTCCAGCTTGCTCCTTTCTGGCTCTTACTTTTTTAACTACCCCCACCTTGGTAAGCATCCAGTGTCACAACTAATTCTCTAGTTTTTCAATAAGGCAAATGGCTCATGTAACCAACTAGATTCTAAGTGGATGTGACTTGCTGCTTTGATAAATCAATGATTAGACTGAAACCATAAACTATATTTAGTTCACTCCATTTAAGACCTGAATAAAAGTCAGTGTCTTTCAGGATGCTTTCCTTGGTTAGCCTGTCCTCTTTGCCATGGAGGCAGTATTCCGTTGCACCACCTGATTATTTTGCACTCGAAAAAACATTTTGTGAGGTTATTTACTGGTTGCTCCCTGTGTTTTGTCTTGCTAAGTGGATTGTGAAGATCTCGAACTCATAGTTTATAAAGCCCCTTTCGCACTATCTCAATTCTCTCAATAAATCTATGATAGTCATCCTCATTCTATAGGTGTGGAAAGGCAAAGAAAAGTTAATGAGACCATTTATCCTAGATAAACAGCTTTTGTGTAAGGTATCCAGTCCTGGCAAGAACGTGTGAAGTGGATAGTACAACCCCTACTTGGAAACGCATTGAGATGCTTCACATCGCTGGGAGCTTAGGTCCAGCCAGTATTCTCTTCCCCACCATTACACTGTGCTCAACACCTTCCAGAACGGTAGGCAGAGCCTCTGACAATGCGGGGAGACTTGAAGAACTGTGCTAATCAGTAGGTGAAGGAGCGGCCTAAAGCCAGGTTTTGCTCATTTCCAATTCACTTCTCTTTTCACTACTAAATCCCCACTCTCTTGAGCAGATTTCGAGGCCTGGCGAGCCCTGGGCATTGCAGCAAGCGCTGGGTGATGATGGAGCAGAGGCGCGGTTCTTACTCTCAAAAGCTCAAGGTAAGGGCAGGGAAGCTTTACATTCACCATAACCGTAAACGAGCAATGTCCCTCTCGTCATCTGTGTCATCTGGACAGTAAAAACGTGCACAGCCCCCCCAAAGTAAAGCGCTGAGAGAAGGCCCATCTCGTCACTCCCCCGAAGGGAAGCAGGTAAGGAAAGAAGGTGGAGACCCCAGGGAGAACAAAGAGCAGGGGAAATTGGCGACAGTCACACCTTCCCTCGGGCGAAGGTTCTGAATTCCGCGCGACTGTTAGGAGAGCGGAACGACGGCTTCGGGTAGCTACCCGGGCTGCTGCTTGCTTCTCTAGGGCCGCCGCCTCAGTACTCCCGGGGCTCTGCGCCCCTCACCGCAGCTGATTGGACGGCGGAAGAAAGGAGGCGGGCAGACCCCTGGAAAGCGCGCGCCCAGGGGTTCCCGCGGCGGCACCCAGGGGGCGAAGGGGCGGGAGCAAGCCTCGGGGGCGTCGCGCGTGCGCACGTCGGGAAACGCAGGCCGGGGGCTGCTGGGAGGGCTGGGCAGTTCGAGAAACGGGTGGGCGCGGGAGAGGCCCGGGGTGCGCGTGCGCGTCGGAGCCCGAGCCGCGGGAGGAGGCGGGAGCTGAGGCGGTGGCAGAGGGGGCGGGTCGCGTTCGGCGCCACGTCCGCAGCCAGAGGCCGCCACCTCCGTCAACGGAGTCTTTTGACTCCATAGCCTGAGGAGGCGACTACGGAGTCCGCAAACGCCAGGGGCTGTGCCAGCCACTCAGGCTGCCTCAGCCCTTCTTGGTGCTGCCCGCTCCCTCCGCCCTGCTCTGGCCCCAAACGGCGGCCCCCGACCCCGGCGGTAAGTCGGGCTGGGAGGGCGGGGGTCACCGTCCCGGCTTCCTGCCCTCGTCTCTGTCGCCTTCCTCCGTTAGCTCTCTTGCATCTCACTGCCTCCTTCTCCGGGCCCGACTGCCCCAAGTGGGGCCTATGGGGGGCACTGATCCGGAAAGGGGGAGGGGCCGGGCGATGTTGGGGGCGGATGGAGGTTCGCTGGCGGGGCTACACCTCTTTACCTGTCCTTGATTCCTCTGTCCCTGTCCCTGACGATTCCGCCGAGGTTTGAGATTGGAGACTCCCCTTGGAAGCCTCCGCCTGACTCCTTAGCTGCTTGGGTGTCATGCCGGGGGAATGGGGGAGTGAGCACGCTGGGAGAGGAGAAGGATGCAGCGAGCGGCCGTGTGCTGGGCTCCGCGCCCCCAGTAACTCCTGACCTGTTGATAAACCACTCTTTTGGGTTCAGGCACAATAGCCTTGGCCCCCAGTGGACATTCCCACTGCTCTTTCTAGGTAGGAGCTCTACCCCCACACCTAACCTAAACCTGAAAGTGTGGGAATGGCGAGAGGTGCTGGCATCGCCAGGGAGTAACTGGGGGACCGCTGGCGCACCCATCGGTGCCATCACTGCCTCCCGAGTCTAAATTAAAACCGCGTCTGCTAAACACACGCAGTTTCAAGACTGGCCTCAAGCTCCCACTTCCAGTCAAATTCCCTCTCCTAAGCAAATCGCCTCTTGTCTGTAAAAAGACACATTCTGGAACCCTATAGGAGTGGGGGTGTGCTCGGTATATTACGTGGAGCGGAGGGAGGAGGTGCTGAGCTCAGCCTTAGCCACGGCTCCTCAGGGGTCATTTTCTGCCTCCCTGCCACGTCATTCCCTCTGCTAAAGGGAAAAAAAAAAAAAAAAAAAAAGACTTGCTGGTGCCTAAAGGGATCAGTGGGGGACGAAGGGGCCGCTGGGAAAGGTTTACAAACACCTAGAGAAAGAGAAAATTTCTTACTTGGTTTAGTATATACTCTTGTGAACACTCTGCTAATTCCAAATAAAATGCTGTTTTTACCATGATTATTGGCTATATGCTATTGTTTAACCTTTAAACTTCCACTGGTGTTGGTGCTCTAAAGGGTTCCCTAGGAATATCGATATCACATCAACAGGTATATGCGTGTGTCCATTCTTGTTTTTTAAAGAAAGAGGGAAATAACCTTTAATAAACCCTATGTATCCTTTTGAGTGTTTTCCACTTTGATTTTTTTAGCGTTATAACAGATACACCAGAAATCACGTTCAATAAAAATTTGTTCACATGTAAGGAACATTGTTAGAAAGCTTAAAGTAGTTCTTGTGTGTATGTTAGATTTTTTTTTTTAACTCTAGGTAAATCTTTACCATTCTTTGTTTCAATCATTGAGTATTTGCTGTTTTGCTACTTCCTGAAGATACCTCACTGGATTATATATATAAACACCTTCAGAGAAGGGTTTTCCACATGCTTGTTCAGGCTGAAACCGCAGTGCCTAATACAGTAACTGACACATAGAAGGGACACAGATATCTGTTGATCTAAATGTAGTAATTTAGTGATGACTGATGTACTGGTCATCTGGTTTGATAGTGTACTGTAATTCTGCTTAATGTTTCATTTAAGGGCAACACTTAAAAATTGCCATTTTGATACTGTCAGTTGTTACTCGTCACTGTGTAGCCACTTACAGGTTTTACTGGAAGATTATTACTTCTTTCCTGCCAGATTCAGTGCATTTCTTCTAGTCTGTTACTGTTAATTTAATGGGAAAGGGCCATCTTTAAAAGAGGCCTGTTCAGAATAGTTGGTTAACTAGAGAAGCCTAAAAACAGTAAGCTGGTGTCTTATAATACTATATACTGATTGAATGTTTAAATATATTTTTGAAACTCGTAATTACTTGGCAGAGAACTCACCCTCACATGGGATTGAGGATCTGGCAAAGTTCTTATATACAGAATATGTAGAAGAATTTAGCTAATTTACAGGCTTTTTCTTATAAGGAAATTAGCACTTACTGTTTAATAACAAGTTTTTGAAGCAGCTTTGAAGGTAAACTGTTGTGCACTGTATTTTGTAGTAGGCTTTATACAACTTGTTAGTGCTATTTAACTTCCTTTGGTACACAGAGGGGTGTTTAGTCATAGGCAAACTTATATACTATTTTCAAACAAAGTTTTCATCCATTAATTCATTTGTTTTCCTTTTAAAAAAACAAAACAAAACAAAACTACCTAAGAGGCATTTGTTTACTTGTTTCTATTACTGGAAGAAATTATCCTCTAGGGAAGCAGTGTTGTTATTAATCCCTGTTCAGTGTATTTGCCAGCTACTATACACTGTGATAGGATGGTAACTGGATAAGAATTATTTCTCCCAGGCCTAATATGCTTAAAGTTATTGCCAATGAATTGCAGTCTCTATAGCAAAATTGTCTTACATTTCACTTTCTTTTATAAAAAGTACACACTTCTAACCAATTTTAGTTGGGATAGTTCATTCAAATGTCAGATCCAAATGGTAAAACTGATTTATAGCCATAGAATAAGTTAAATTTTTGTTCTGCTTTAAAGGCTGTTTTCTGACTGTGCCTCCCTTAGGAAATTATACTTTTAAATGGAAACCTGTGCATTATGAGTTCTTAGCAGATATTTCTTTGGTTTTTGAATGAAACTAGATTGATAAATGCAGGGAAAGTTTATCCAGACTGGATTGTAAACTCTGTGTGTCCTTAATTACAATGAAACCTTCAGTGCTTAACAAGAGTGCTTGGCACATAGTAGGGTCCCAAGTGTATGTTGAAGTAATGACTGAGTTTAGGGCAGATAGGTTGCATAAAATTTAATAATTTGTTTAAGGGTAACATAAAAATAGTAATTTTTGACACTTCTACTGTCGGTTGTTACTTGTCTCTATATGTATACTCATTTTACTAGCAGATTATTATAGTGTGACACACATGTGTGGAGAGGATGGAAATGGTTTAAGTGGGTAAAAAAGTACATATGGCATTAGAGATAAAAATTTTAGCAAAAAATACCTTTGTAAGATAATTTATGATCAAATTGGGAGTCCAGAAAAAATACATATTCCACATAATCATGGCTTTTACAAAATCTTTTACCTAAGAGTTCTAGAGGAATTTTAATACTGCATACTTATCATTAATATCAGTGATGTACAAGAAACTCAAACATAAAAAGATATAGATACAAAATAATGTCTGCGGCTTCTTGGGACTTGCAGAGCCCTCCCACAGCAAATTCCTCTGGTCTAGGTAGCCAGGCTTCTGGCCTAGTAGAACTCCAGAGTTTGTTTTATTTCTTGATAATCCTGTTGGTAACTGTTGCTAACAGTATTAAATGTAACTGAATATTCAGTTTCTGTGTAATAATATCTAGATTCCTGTATTTCAAACTCTTCTACCAAAAATACTCCTAACTTGAGAGCAGAGCAAACTCATGGGGGATGTGTGAATATGGTTGGGTTGGGAAGAGAGCTGGTCCATTTGAGAGTGTGCACTGAATAAGCGCCAATTAAGAATGACATTTCTTCAGAGTCTAGTCATCATTAAAAATTCCCAAGCACTTTTAGCTTTTTACTTAGTGTATATTTAAAAATAAAGTAGTATTTTTAATTACTGTGTAGTGAAATGCATGCATCATGTGTCTCCCATGGTTCTTGAAGCCTCTGGCATACCACTGCCTATTCTTAAATAAGTATATTTGAAAGGCATGATTCTAGCTGAAAGGTTTTATTTTGATTGATTGATTAACTAAGAAGCTCTCCCTGTCTCTATTTATTTCTCTGTGTTAGGTAGATCTACTACGTCTCCCAGTATTGCTGGATAGCCTTATGCAGTAGGTGCCCTGTGGGGCCCTTAAAGTTTTTATAAACCAAAATTTGGACCATATATTGGTATGTATCTTTTCTTGTGACAGTTAAGGTTACTGTGTGTGTGTGTGTGTGTGTGTGTGTGTGTGTGTATAATGTATATAAAAGATATTTTTATCCCACTTATTTCACAAATATTATGTGTCAGCTTTCAGCAAAAACGTGTAGTAAAGGTAAGAATATAAATAAAATATTCAAATTGCATACCAGGGAAAACAGCAATTAGAGGGAAGTCCTAAGGTATGGAGTTTGGGGGTGGGAGGAATAGGACACAACTATGCAGGCTACAGGAACTTACCTAGTTGAGCAGTAATTTTAGCTGTAAGCTTCCTAGAAGCCTAAGGGAAAAGGGAGACATCAGTCTTTGTATCTTTTAAACAGGGAAGTACATAGATCTCAAAGAGAAGAAAACATGCTAAATATTTTTGGGAAAACAAAAGGTTTTCTGAATACCTCTAAAGAATTGTCTTCTGTAGAGCTCCATGTCAGAGCTCTCAAATGATGTAGTAGTAGGTGATTCCTTGACAGTGTGGCACAGGTAATGAGGTCATAACCTGCATAAGGCTGTTTGTTCTGGTTTCCTTCCCAAGGACATAGCCATGAATAAAACTCAGCGATGTCGTTTACCTCAAGTCAGCATTTTGTGATTCAAATACATTGCTTTTTGGATGTTTTGAGGATGAGAACTTAAAATAACTAGGTAAATGAACTGCATAATTTTTTAGAATATCCTTCATGTATATCACTGATTCCCAAGACTTAAAAATACGTATTTTCTTTAATTACCAAAGCAATACCTGTTTATGGTAGAAAATTAAAATATAGATATTAAATATGTATTTCTATATAAAGAAATTCTCTATGTAATTTTTCCCACCCCCTAGTAGCAGTCTTTGTCAACACTTTGCTTTACTTCCTTACAGTATTTTTATGTGCATTTTTTAAAAAGTTGGATATGATACATGTCTTATATAGTCTTTATAACATTAGGATTTCCCAATAGTATTTGATCTTCATAAATTATTTTAATAATTTGTCTTTGGCTTTGTCTTTAGGAAACTTACAAATCATAAATTCATCTCTTGCCTTCCATGAGGCTGTACTCATTTTACTATTCATTTTCAGGTATATTTTATTGGTTTTTGTTGGCCTCTCTTTCACTCGCTTCTTAAATATGAGCAGTCCATTATCAGTCTACTTGTCTCTTATTACTCTTTTTCATGATCATATCACCCACCCCCCACAGCTTCAGTTATCACTTCAAACCACTGTTATGACCTCAGCTCTAACTCAGACTTCATGCTGAGTTTCAGGCCCCTTAAATCCAAAGGCCTGTTACACATCTGTGGATGCTTTGAAGGCATCTCAAATAAAGCTGTTCAAAAACAAGTCCTTTCATTGTACCTGCGGTCAACAATGATGTATTGTACACTTGTTTGTTAGAGGGTAGATCTCATGTTAAGTGTTCCTACCACAATAAATTTTTTAAAAAGTCCTTCATCTTCTCTAAGAAGTAAATAGTTTCTCCTTTCCTATCCCATGTCTTCATTGTCATCTCTACTTACTTGCTCATACCAAAAATTTTACATCCTACTTTATCTTACATTAATATCCAAATTATCTTTTATTTCATACCAAAACAAATCAAGTATTTGAGCATGCATCAATCATTGGTTATGGCTTTGGGGATTGAGCAGTGAACAAAAGCAAGCCTTGTTCTCATGGGAGAAGCATAAAGTAAACATAAATATATCAAGTGACAGTAAGAACAATCGAGAAAACAGCAGGAGTGGGTGAAAATGATAGGGAGAGGAGTAGGAGGGTGCTTATCTATTTTAAGGATCAGGGAAGACCTCTGATAAGGGGACTTTTGCCCAAAGCCTGAAGGAAGTGAGAAAGCAAAGCCGTGTACATATTTTGGGTAAGAAGAGCCTTTTAGGAAGTGAGCAAGGAAGCTCCTGTGTTGCTAGACTGGAATGAACAAAAGGCCAATGGTAGGACATGGTATCAGTGTTAGATGTCAGGCTTCAAAGGCGAAGAGGTGGACTCTGGAATTTATTCTGAGAAGAACAGGAAGCATTGGGAGGGTCATAAGAAAAGTTTGATGAGGCTGTATTAAACAGTCTAGCCTTCTAACAATAGAAGCTCAGAGCCCAGTTAGGAGATTTTGTAAGAGATTATGATGGTGTAACTGATAGTGGTAGCAGAAGAGGTGATGAGTAGTCATGTTCTGGATTTACGTGTTATTTAGGCAACAATGTACTGATGATTAGATGGGAATGTAAAAAGAGGAAATCGAGGGCAACTCTTAGGTTTCTGGCCCAAACATTTATTTAAATAGGAAAAAAGGCAAGAGACTGTTACTCCATCTCACGGGACTACTAAAGTAGCCCTTACTATATTTAATCTCTTTGACCTTCCATCTGTTATTTTCAGTGAGCTTCATGAAGCACAGGTCTGACAGTGTTTTATTCTGCTCATGGCTTCTCACTGCCTACTCACAGAAGGATAATGTCAGTTCATATTACTTAGGTGAATTTTCATGTCTTTTATGCTATCACAGTATAAAGCAGCTCTAATCTTTTAAATGGTGGCCTTTCTCTTTTAAATTACAATATATGTGGGAAAATTGATACATTTTATGGGATTCTGTATTAGGAAAAGGTACGACTCTTGGTAGTGATTTGTGGGATATATACAGAAAGGTAGTTTAGGAAGCAACACACATATTCTGCCAGGAATTTCTGCGTGTTTTGTTTTAAATTTCTTAAATAGTATTCTCATTATAGAAATAGGGCTAGAATATCTTTAATTTCTAATTTATATTTCCTGAACATAAAGGATCTGATGAAGTTATCTGTCCTCAGCCATACAGTTTATGGTCAATTTGGGATTCAAACTCAGGCTCTGTGATCATAAAACCATACACAGTATGCTGTATAATTAATTTCTCATGATCTTGCCATGATCACAAATTAAAATAAATATGAATGGAAATAAATTTAGCATTCTGGTTTAAGGGAGTTTTAAAATTAAGGCAAGTCAGCAAATAGAAGCTGATAGTTTCTATTTTTGTGTGTCAGATATTACATGTCTTTACTATACCTTTTTAATCTTAAGTGTGCATGGGATGATGTGCTACTAAATTCATAGACCAGACCAGCATAAGATTAGGTGCTCTCTATAAGTGACCTGAGTCAGGGTTTTCACTAGAGGTATTAATTTATTTAAGCACTCGACATGCTGCTGGAAACCGTGGGGACAGCGAAGTCCCATCTTACACAGGAGTTTAAGTTTTAAAGGCACTGCAAGTGGAATTGCATGAAGTTAAAATTACCTTTGAAAAATCCCACTTCTTACAACCATGTCCTCTACTACCCTCATTCACCATTTTCTGCTCCAATTACTGAAATACAGAAGGAAATATGGATGAATTTTTATCATCTGGTGCTTTAAAAACAGCAGGAATCATAAAGGAAAGGGAAACTTCCCTGACCTTCCTTTGACCACTTAAATTAACTGCTTTGTTCTGAAACATGCCACAGTATGTATGAACCTTGAAAACATTCTGAGTCTTTGAACAAGTCCCTCTAACTGCTCTTGCTCTCCTGTTGCTTTCTTCACAGTAGCCAGAATGATCTTGTATAAGTCAGAACACATCACCCCTCCTTTCAGTGCCTTTCACTGGTCCCCACCTCACTTAGTTAAAAGCTAACCACTACTATGGCCTGTTTGGGTCTATGCAATCCAGACCTCACTTGCTCTCAACCTTATCTCCTACTGCCTGCCCTTTGGTGTGGTGCCTTCCGCATCTTTCTGGCTGTTCCCACCTCAGGACCTTTGCTCTTACTGTCTTTTGTGCCTTGAGGGCTCTTCAAGTATCTTCTATCCTTACATCCTTTGGGGTATCACCACAGTAAGATCTTCACAGACTATTCTATTTAAAACAGGGGTATCCAACCTTTTGGCTTCCCTAGGCCACACTGGAACAATTGTTTTGGACCACACATAAAATGCTCCAATGATAGTTGATGAGCTGGGGGGCCGGGGGTGTCCATGCATAATTCTTGTAATGTTTTAAGAAAGTTTACTAATTTTTGTTGGGCCACATTCAAAGCTGTCTGGGCTGCATGTGGCCCAAAGGCTGCAGGTTGGACAAGTTTGATTTAAAAATATCACATCCTCTTCCCCTCCATCTCTTTTTCTCCATAGCATTTAATGCCATCTCACATATAGTATATAATTTGTATATTATTTATTGTCTTCCCCCACTAGATAATAGGTGATAGTCGTGATGGCTGCGACTTTATGGTCTATGATCACTGCTGTGTCCCATTCACTTAAAACATTACCTGGCCCCCAGTGGGTGCTTAATCAATTTGTTAACTAATCAGTATACTGAAGTACATTGTTAGTTCTCACAATAGCCTTTACCCCCAGCATCATTGAGATACAATTTCTGACAATTAAGTTCACGAACTCATCCTAGAAAAAGTGCTACATACCTCATTGCTGAATATCACTACAGTCACCTTTGAATTACTCTCCTTGGGAAGCTACACACTGATGCCAGCACCTAGTCCACCCTTCAAAGTAGTTTTGGAACTCTTTTTTTGGAATGGCCATCAGAGCTGTCAGCATATGGCATTCTTAATGTTATCAAAATGTCTTCAATATTTCCTTTACCCTTGGGTATAGAAAAAAGTCGTTGAGGGCCAGATCAGGTGAGTAGGGAGGGTGTTCCAATACAGTTATTTGCACTGGCTACAAACTCCCTCAGAGACAGTGCCGTGAGCTGGAGCATTGTTGTGATGCAAGAGCCATGAGTTGATGAAAAGTTCCGGTTGTCTTCGTCTAACTTTTTCATGCAGCCTTTTCAGCACTTCCAAATAGTAAACTTGGTTGACTGTCCAGTTGGTACAAATTCATAATGAATGATCCTTCTAATATCAAGAAAAATTAGCAGCATTGTTTTGACTCTTGATTTGGACTGATGGAATTTTTTGGTCGTCGAGAAGTGGCTGACTTCCATTGTGCATTTCAACACTTTGTTTCAGGGTTGTATTGGTATACCCATGTTTCATCACCAGTGATAACATGACACAAAACATTGTCTTGCCTCTCCAAAAGGTCTTGGCAAACTTCAACTCCCCTTTGCTTTTGTTCATCAGTGAGCTCCTTTGGGACCATCTTTCCACACATCTTTCTCATGCCAAGATTTTCAGTTAAGAATTTCCTGTTTTTCTGTCAATGTTTACTTGGTCTGCTATACTTCTCACAGTTAGCCAACAATTTTGATGCACAATTTGACAAATTTTTGCAATGTTTTCGTCAGTTCTGCTTGTTATTGGCTGTACTAACTTTTCTTCATTGGTGATTTCTCTCCTCTCAGAAAAATGTTTAATCCATTTGTACACTGCCGTTTCCTCATGGCATTATCCCCATAAACTTGGACTAACACATCCCTGATTTCACTTCCACTCTTGCCAAGTTTAACAAGAAATTTAATGTTCATTCATTGCTCTAATTCAAGCTCTGACATTCTTGTGACAGCACACAAAAACATGCAGCAACAACGCATGCCATTCAGCAAGACACCACCACACGTTGATATGAACACAGCTGTGAGACACATATACACCAAGTTATGACACCTTACTGAGTGGTTTGCACAGTGCTGCCAATGTAAGAGTACGGTGGCAAGTTCACAAACTTAATTGTCAGACCTTGTATAATTGACATAGCATTGTGTAAGTTTAAGGTGTACAATGTAATGGTTTGATACACATATATATTGTGAAATGTTTACCACAGTAAGGTTAGTTAACACATCTTCATCTTACATGATTACCTTTTTTTTGTTGTTATGATGAGAACATTTTAACATCTACTGTTTTAGCAACTTTCAGGTACACAATACAGTATTGGTAAATGTAGTCACCATGCTGTCTGTACATTAGATCTGCAGAACTTACTCATAACTGGAAGTCTCCCCATTTTCCTCATCCCCTACCCCTCAGCCCCAGGCAACCACCAGTCTACTCTGTTTCAGCTTTTTTAGATTCCACATATAAGTGAGAACATACAGTATTTGCCTTTCTTTGACTCATTTCATTTAGCATAATGCCATCACGATTGATCCATGTTGTCACAAATGGCAGGATTTCACAATATCCTTTTAATCTCTGTTGTACACAGATACAATAATTTAGGCTCCTTGGTTTTATGAGTGGGAAATACTTAGTTGACTGCTGGGACCACAACCCTTGTTTTCTGGCCAAGCAAGACAACTTTTAGACCAGTCTTGACTTGTTTTTAATCTTTACTTAGTCAAGTGAGTATAAAAGCAAATATCGTAAAATAGTGAAGGAAACTGGGAAAGAAAAGTTTAGCTATGTTTTCTTCATCACAACATAGCTTTATTTTATTTCTTAGGTTCCCTTACTACTTGTACTTAAGAGGTAATCATTGTGTGTGTGTGTGTGTGTGTGTGTGTGTGTGTGTATTTTCATAGATTTTGTGTTCTTTTGCTGACTATAAGAGCTCTAAAAACAACTATAAAATATAATCAAAATCCATCACTTAGTAATTCAGATCATTTTATAGAAGAAGGATGTCATTTTTTTAGAAATTTTTCAGATACAAAACATTTCTTAGTCATAGTATAGGTTTTTCTTTTAAGTCTCTTGTGAAATGAATTACAGTTAAGTTAGCCAATATTCTGTAGGAGGAAGCACTTACAGTTTTTGTCTACTAACCCCCATCTTCCAACTTTCAGTTAGTTATCTTCAGTTTACATTGAAACAGCAGTAACAACAGAGGAAAGCTTGTATTATACCTGTCACTTTTTGGCTGGTGTTTGAGATAAGATATATATTGTCCACTAGTATAATTAAAAGTATTTCTTAAATGCTACAAAGTCAGAAACAAGATGAAGGGTATTTTAAAATGATGTTTATCTGAATAAAGTTGATCACATGTTGAGGTTAAAATGAAATGTATGTGTATTTTTTAGGAGATCATGAATCAGGCAGATAAAAATCAGCAAGAAATCCCATCTTACCTTAGTGATGAACCACCTGAAGGTAAGTGTGCATCTGTAACACTGAGAATGGAAAAAAATTTCCCAGTGTTTTTATTGAATTTAAAGTAACATACCTGTTCACCTTGTCAGTAAATATGTTCCAAAAGTCACTGAAGATAAACCTTTTTAGCCTCTAAAAAGAAAGCAGAGATATTGGTGAATGGGGGCATATGTATGCTTTATTATATGTGATCCATTTTCCTGTTACTGTCATAAAGACCATTTCACAAGTAAGAACATCCTTTCATTTGTAAAGTGGGGAGGGGAGTGCAGAAGAAGTAGACCATGTTCAGTTTTGGTGTTGTACATACAAAAAAACACAAGAGGCACTTCAGCTTTGTTGTTAAACCCCCATTATTTCCTCACATTTTAATTGGTACCTCTCTCTCCTATTTTACATGGTCTTAGGGCCTGCTTAATTCAAATTTATTTTTAGTTTGATAATTGTGATATCATGAATCATTTTATTCTTATCTTTACTTCAAAAAATCCTTGGAAACACTAACTACACAGCTAAATGTCCTGACTATATACAGAAAATGCCTATAGGCATTTTTAATTTATGGTTTTGGTATAGATTATTACAACTCAAGTGTGCTCTCCTTGGAGAATAGCATGTTTGTACAGGACAATCGTAATAGGTAAGAAAGAATAAAATTGGAGAATAAGGGATGAAGTGGCTGACATGCCAGGCTGGAGTTGCAGAGGGACTAGGATGTCTCTGGGAAGAGGCTAGGGTTGAACTTCTATTGTATTTTCTTCCTAGTTATGTGACCCGCTGTTCAAAACTTTCTTCCTATGTTTATTATGTTGGTAGACAAAAACGAAATTTCTAGGAAAATAAACACGATGAAAAGTTCATATTTAAGCCTAAAAAAGGATAGAGGTAACTAAGTTGATTAGTTTTAGTTTAGTTTGGTGAAGGAATAGCCTAGAAAATTATTAGCTCATCTGTTTTCCTTGCTTTATTTTTTAAGACTAGAACCCTAGAATTTTGAAAAGTTAGTGCTCAGTGAGAAAGTTAATCAGGACTTTGTGAGAAAGTCATCAGGAAAGAGATACATAAGGGCTGTCCAGGAGCATGATTGTCAGGGAAGAGAACGAACCTAAGGCATGGCTTGTGTGGCAACCTGTTGAACAAAAGTAGTCTGCAAAGTGGATAATTTATATGGGGGTAATTAAGAGCACACAGTAATTAGAGTGATGAACAGCAATAATATTTATTTGAATTGACTAAGAAATTTCTCTTCATTAAATGCATGTGCACCACATTTGGCATAGCAGGATAATCCCACACAAGGTATTTGGAATAAAGCAGTTATCTGTTTTATCCTCAAACCAGGATTTTCCTCCTTGGCATTACTGACCTTGTTTACAAAAGAATTACTAATTATGAAATCCTTTCCATCATGATTTTATAATTAATGCAGTAGTCCCCCCTTATCTGTAGGAGATACATTCAAAGATTCCCCCCAGTGGATGCCTGAAACCTTTGATAGTACTGCACCCTATATATAGCATGTCTTTTCATATATATATATATATATATATATATATATACACACACACACACACATACACCTATGATAAAGTTTAATTTATAAATTAGGCATAGTAAGAGATTAACAAGAATAATAAACAGAATTATAACAATATACTATAATAGAAATTAAGTGAATGTGGCCTCTCTCAAAATCTTACCATACCGTATATACAGTGTAGATGCGCTGGGCATGGGATGATTCACCTCCTAGGCGGGATGGAGGGGGACAGCACAGAATTTCATCCTGCTGCTCAGAATCGCAGGCAATTTAAAGCTTAAGAATTATTTATTCCTGGAATTTTCCATTTAATATTTTCAGACCATGGTTGACTGTGGGTAACTGAAAGTGCTTAAGTGAAATCACAGATTAGGGGTGACTACTACTACTTTTTCAAGTGTTTATTATATCTAAAGTCTTTTATTTCAACTATTTTAAAATTTATATTATTAATAACTATGCTTATTACTCAAATAATTTCAATAAAAATTGGTTTTTATAAATTTAGACATTGTCAAATATGGAAATTTGTTTTTAAGTGGTTACCCTTATTAGAACAACCTCCTGATTGTTAGGAAGTCTTAGGTTACTTAATGATTTGAACTGTTCTTATAAAGACATATATTTAACTGTCTCATGGTATTTTCTCTCATTAGGTTCAATAAAAGATCACCCACAGCAGCAACCAGGCATGTTGTCCCGTGTGACTGGGGGTATCTTCAGTGTTACAAAGGGAGCTGTTGGTGCCACCATTGGTGGTGTGGCTTGGATTGGTGGAAAGAGTCTGGAGGTGACCAAAACAGCTGTTACAACAGTGCCTTCCATGGGAATAGGGTTGGTGAAAGGGGGCGTGTCTGCGGTGGCTGGAGGGGTTACAGCTGTTGGGTCTGCTGTTGTAAACAAAGTGCCCTTAACAGGAAAGAAGAAAGACAAATCTGACTAAAATACGGAGATACAACTTGCTCTCCACCGCGTTATGATGCCAGTGGCATTGAATTGCTAAATTACGGACTACAACTGAGTCAACTGTTCTGGACGTTTATCTTCTAAACTGCTGTGTTGAAAGTATTGATGACTGGCTTTCATCTAAAAAGAAGAGACCAATACTAGCACAGTGTGTGAAGGTTTCTCATACTTAAATTCCAGCTTTTTATCTGGTAAAATGTTACACTTATTCAGTTGTAACTGAAGATATATTTGAATATTTACTATAAGTCTTTTAGTTTAACTAAAAATGTGAAAGTTGAATTTAGTGGATGATCTTCACAGTTCCATATGTGTAATGTGCCAGGTAACTCATCTGTCCCTTAAGAAGGGAACCTTGAACTACATAAACTATAACTTTGATGTGCCTAATAGTTTCAGATGTCTTAGGTTTTTTTTTTTTTTTAATAACCATAGTTGATTATGCCAAGAGGCATTCTTATTTAAGCTGGTAAAAGTAGCAGGACTTAGAGAAGTGTAAGAGAAAAAGATAAGTGATTTTACGAAACTGAGTGTTAACCACCTTTTGTTAGATATGCTTTAATTTAATCATTGATGCCTTACAAAAGAAAACATCTTTCCTGATACCCTAAATATGTGCAGTTCTTAGAATTATACATAGATTCTCTTAAAAGTTGTTTGTGAAATTAGTTTTCCCTCTTAAGAATCTCAGGAGTCGTGGGGTAAAGGCATTTCTTGCTCGCAGTTGATAAGGTAGTGCTTGTTAACTTTTTGTTACCTGTCAGTAGTTAGAACCAAACTGTATGCTTCAGCCTGGAAGCTCCATCGTCAGCACACCTCACAGTATCTGAGGACCATTTCTTTGCTGGTCAGGAGCTATGTTGGAAGAGTTTCAGATTAAAGAAGAACAAATAAAGTTCTTAAGAACTACATCCTAGAACATCATACAAAAAGAATTCTTCACACCTATTTTATCTCTAGGATGGCTTAAATTATTAGAAGTACCCCCTTTTAAAAACATAGTAAAAGCAACTCCAGATACATGGAGGCTGACTTTTAAGTTGAAATGAAATGGCTCCATAAGTAAGTTTTGAATGTAATAATTAATATATATGTGTGTGTGTGTGTGTGTGCGCGCGCGTGCTTTTAATGGCTTATAGGCTTTTAAAATGTTACCTTACCATCCTTTGAAGCAGCTGTAGACTTTGTATCATTTTCCAAAGCAACTTCAGGCATGGAATTGAAGTTTTTGATTATGGATGATAACTGTGTCATGGCTTATTAACATATCATGTCTCATTCATTCTCAAAGAATATGACTTAGCTGGAATTCATCCTTTTGTTTTTCCATGTTCAGTTTCATAAAAATTTAAAAAGTAGCGTATGTATATTTGGCATTCCTCTTAACTAAAGGTTATTATTCAAGCCTGAAAAATCTTAAGTTTTCTTTATTCTTAAGTCTGGAAATGTGTCTCCATTCTGCAGACTTTTTTTCCTTGCAAAGGTGGGGAGGAAAGGTGTGATGCTCTGAGATAAGTCAGATAGCATCCCTGGGAACTTAACACAGAACACTCTAACACTCAACGCTTCCGTGTTTGTAAATGACTATGAGTTTTACCTTAATCATGTGGATTAACAAATGGATAAGAACATAACTTTTAAAAGCTTTCATAAATACCAAATCAATAAATGTTCTTGAACCTTTCTACAATTCAGAAAACTGAAAAGTTGTTGAGTTCAATTCATCAGAAATTAAGTGGCTGATAATTTCATGCTGTATGATTTAAGGTGTACTTGTTGGGCAAATGGGTATCTGGGCAAATGTCATAATTAGCAAAGGGTTTTTTTTTTTTTAAATCCAGACTAGATAAATACAAATAATAATTTAAATGGCATTGGAGAGCGCATTTCCTGCTATTTGAGAGAAGTTATTGCTTCATTGCCAGTTTATACTTCTAATTTATCATCTTCTGTAGTCATAGGTTCTGCTGTGCTTTGTACCTGGATTTCTAAATACAGACTTTAGTTTACTGTATGCTTGCATATTTATTTTCAACTTTGCTTGTCTTTAACATTGCTTGAGGAAAATGGTTGTAATTTCTGCTACAGAAAAGCCAACTAGTACATTTTATCTTATCAAGTTTCTTTTAAAATTCTAAACTATAACTTTGTTCAGGAGAAGCTTTTGCAATGATAGCAGAGAACTGTACAAATGAACAGTTATAGAGGTTCTTACTGAACTGAATTTGCTGTTTGATAATGTATAGCTGTACACTTGAATCTTTTCCAGTTTACTTTTGTAGGTTAGCAGTTTGACCTGTTAAATAGTACTGGTTCACTTCAAGAAACTAAGGTTGTTGTATATACCTAGAGGCATCTGCTATTAAACTTATCTTTTGAGTGGGTGTTTGTCACAAAGAAGATAAATTTGTGTGACCCACTTGAATGACTGATCTATTAATGTTGACATTATGAATCCTGCACTTAGTGAACTGTCAGATGAAATAATTGATAACTGAAGTTTTTTATTTTTTTGTATTAAAGGAATGGGAAAAGAATACATGAATCTGTTAAATGAAAGCATTATGATCTGCAAAAGGTGAAATGTTTCATAAAGATCTAAGGAAATAAAGGAAATTTTAAAACAGGATAGTCTTAAAATTTTTAGTTACATAGTTCAGAAATTTCTATAGCCAGTTTAAAAATTTTTTGATGTTACTGCACAAACAAAACATTTCTGAATATGTATTTTGATGCCAACACAACAGTGAAATACAAATATACTTTAAATAGGTCTGATAAAGATTTAAAATGCAGATTTCCAGGTTTTACCCTCATTTGCTGACTCTCGGCAGGGTGGGGCCCAGAACTGCAGTTTAACCACCTGTGCAGGTGATTACTCTGCGCTCTAAAATTTGGGTGGGGACTGCTGGAGAAGTTACAAAGTAAGGAGCACTTCCCTCTGTCTTAAGTAGCTGTGGAACCAACTTACACCTCTCACTGGACAGCAGTGACTTAAAGGGATGGGGACCAGTTGGAGGAAGGTAGAAAACTGACCTGGTCCTGTCCCTACGCTATCTGATTGAATCAATACGAGGGCAGTATCTTTTTAGAAATACGGAACAGGCTAACTTTAATTGTTAGCTGAATTTCCCATGTGTTTTCTGAATTAGTGTAAGTCACCACTTCAGCTATGTCTACCAACAGAAGTGGGGCTACTGAGTAACTAGTCCTTCATTCTGCTGTTGGCAGTCAGTGCTGCCTGTACATGTGCTTCAGTTACCAGGCTGTCTCACCTGAGCTCATCGGAGTCTTCCAGGTGATCATGTTACTTTGGCAACTAATTACATTTTGCCACACAAATGAGTTTAGTGTAATGATACATAAGTATTTTTGTGTATGTGAAATAGTAGAAAAATTAAAGTTTATTATGTTAAAATTAAAAATTAAAAAGTACACTCTGAGAAGGTAGAGTAGGCTGACCCAAGAGCAAGAAGTAGCCCTCCCTTCCACAGTTTGGGAATTTTATATCTTGGGGTGTAAGCTCCTCCCCCTTTCTTCCCTGCAAGATCCTTCTGAAAAGGGCCAAAGCTACATAATTGGGAAGCAGGGCCTATGGTTGAAATGGTTGAGACTTTTTCTCCTTTTAATTTGAGAGCAGCTGATAATGGGCCAGGGCTCACTCCTAGATTCAGGGCACCTGTTAGTGGTCCTCCTTACAGCAGGTCCCCTTCCCGCATTCCTTCTCTTTATCTTTAATTCAAAGGCAGCTAGCTGGTCATGGATTGGGACAACTCCTCCCTTCCTGCTTACATCCACCCTTCTGCCCAGTCTCATTTCCCCCCTCAAAAGTTTGAGGCTCTGACGTCTTTTAGGAAAATGGACAGTGTAGCTACTTCCTGCTGAGAGGGGGCGAAGTTCTAATCAGGGTCTCACCCTCTTGTTCTGGCAGGAAGGAGATGTCCCTTGTCCCTAGGCGGAAGTCGCGACCAGCATGTGGAGAGGAGACTGGTGTAGATCTGGGGCTTCTATCTGGAGAGACAGGTTGAAATCCCTGGAGAGCCATTACTTTAAGTGGAACTGCTGTAACCTGGAGGAAACATACTTGACAAGTAGATTAAAAAGACATGGGCCAAATATTAGTAGGGGTAATTACATATAGGCCCTAGTAAGGGAAGAAGCCAAGTTGTAGGAGGCAGAATATCTGTTAATGCCTGCCCAATTGATTTAGCCATTGGGCTTTTCTTTGCACAGCTATGAAGCCATAATGTCTGATTTATAAAGGTGGTAGTTTCCCTTCCCAAGAAGGGGCTTGGAAAGTAATGGAACTAAGAGATACGTAAGTTATTTAAAGGAAATAATTTAATTTTGTTATTAGAGCCTTTATTTACACAGGAAATAAAATTTGACTTGTGTTTTATGTAAGAGTATCTCCCTGATAGGTTGGTTTTGAATATTTTAAATTTTATTCATAGATGTGAATAAAAATGCACAAATAGAAAAAGGCCCAGGTTCAAAGGCTTACAAAAGAAAATAAGGAATAAGAGTTGATCTAAGGGAAAATAAAGTCAGTATACTGCATGTTTGACCACAAATGGGGATTTTCTACCTTTTCAAGTTAAGAGTAAGCTACAAATGTGTTATTTCTAAAACCGTAACTGCCTCTGGTTTTCTGGGCCTGAGGCTACACTCCTGCATTTTTACTGCTCTACTCACTAGGCTCTTTAAATTAATGGCCACAAAGCACACACGGCCCTCTCAACTCTGCTGAACTTTCTTGTATACGCTCTTGTATGTTCCCTTTCCTGCTACTCGAAATGACTCTTTCATACCTCCTCTTTCTAGCCCTCCTCTTCCGTTCTACTGTGCTCTGTAAAGAGGCAGCCAGACAGCAACTCTCCTGCCTCACAGCACCCACTCCATCAACCTGCCTACATCTGTGCCCACCCTCCCTGGACCAGGACTGGTATCTCTATTCTCAGCCAAAGTCAGCCCACCTTCACTTCCTCAGGGATACTAATCCTGCAGTTTTCCTCTCATCCATCTCTCCTCTGGGTCATACCCATCAGCATATAAACATATTCTAGTATTTGCTTTCTTTAAAGAAAATTTACTCTTAATCTCACAACTTATTTTTCTGCTTCCCTTCACAGCAAAACTTCTTGAAAAATGTTACATTTTCTGCCTCTTCTTTATGTCCTATTCTCAGCCCACTCCAGCTGCCTTCTTACCTTTCTTATTCCACCAGAATCCCTCTTCATAATGCCAACTGATAATTTCCTTTTGCTAAATTCATTGGTCACTTGTCT
The DNA here is from genome assembly GCA_004026885.1 of Lyroderma lyra. NCBI lineage: Eukaryota > Metazoa > Chordata > Mammalia > Chiroptera > Megadermatidae > Lyroderma > Lyroderma lyra. The sequence continues at coordinate 37,744 of PVJL010010726.1, forward strand.
GTTTCTCAGTTGACCTCTCCATGTCATTCAGTATTAACACATCCTCTTTTCTTGGCAGTTTCTTCCTCTGGTCAACCTTTTCCAGGTTTGACCAGCCACTGCTACAAATCTATACTCTTGTTCCTGGACAAGGTCATCTAGAGAAACAGTTTTAAATACTACAGATATGCAGATGGCCCCTGGATATCTATCTATCTGTCTATCATCTCTAGTCCTCACTTCTCACAACTCCAGACTTCGCCATTTGCCTGTCTTCTAGTAGGCATCTCATAATTGACATCTAAAAGGTTACCATGTATTGTATTCCAAACTGAGACACGTGGAGAGAGCACCACTGATTATTTCAGGATAATGAGCATAAACTGAAATTTTTCCAAGGGATTCCCATCACACTTAGAATGAGATTCTGCTCCTGCGATGGACCTTTGCTGCCACCTTCCGTCCTGCTCCACGCTCTCCCTGACACTCAGCCCTGCCCCCACCATACTGGCTGCCATTCTTTCCTGAACAAACAAGCATTCCTGTGTGACTCTGGGTAAGTAAGTGACCTCTCCCTGCCTGGGTCTCCTGAACAGTAGACAATGGTACTGAACTCAGGGTTGCAAAGCACAATGTGCCTGGCCTGGCACTTAGTAGGTGTTACACAGATTATTTCACGGTCCTCCGAAACTGAACACATTTGCCTAGTGAGGGTTACATGCATTTGCTGAATGAAGACACGGTTTGCAATTTTCATTTTTACCTTACTTAAGAAAAGGCCACGTACACATAGTGCAGAAACGTTTGAATAGCAGAGTCAATTGTTTGTGTATTTGTTACAAAGTTCAAACTCTACAACTGAAAATGAGCCAGTATTTATCTGGGTAATGTTTATCTCAGAACAACATTTAGAAATAGAAATTTGAAATGCTACTAAACTAAGTACCAACCATCACACACTTTCTCTTTTACAGGCAGACCTGGATTTTCAGAACGTTTTTTTTAAAAAGCTCCATTTACTTCAAATGTGTATACATTATTTCAAATTTAAGGAATTTTTACAGAGAAGTTTGCATAAAAATCCCTGAATTTGTTGGTACTCACTCTTTTGGCACATCAGGGTGAGTTCCTATACAAACGCATAAGCAATCACTTTTCTATTCCCAGGTTTGAGAAGAAGTCAGATCCTAGTAAATCTGGGCTCTGTCACTTGGCAGCTGGGTGCTCTAAGCTGGTTTCCTCACCTGTAAAATGGGGAAAGTCGTAAATGCACATAAAAGTGCTTCATGAGAGATAAAATGGTAAATTGTAAACCGACCACACAAGTAAGCTCTAATTATCCTTTCTGGATGAGAAGTACAGTAGACTCTCATTTAATCGACACCCATGCCAGATAAATGTAGCTTTCTTTCTTTATTTTGCCAGTGGCTTGAGCTCCAGTTAATGTAGAGTCTACTATACTTGGTCCTCAAAGATAATTCATTTATTCCAACCAGGAGATAAATCGCTTTAAAAAATGTATCAGAAATTTGCTGGTGTTTCACTTAACAAACGCGACACCACCGAATTCAGACCCCAGTAGCGTGTGTCTCAGAGCTGGTGGTGAGGAAGGCTGGGTCTGCATCCCAGATGAACTGCTCTATGCAGAAAAGTGGATTCTCACTTTGAATGGAGTGCACTTGTCAGTTTCTTATATGATTCACTTACATCACAGATGTGCCACCAAATGGTATAGTTTAAAAAAAAATAGCTTAATGTCAAAATTAACAACATTTAAAATAAATAGAATTTATATTTTAAAATACAGCAAATGAGTCAGAGATAATTTATTTAGAGGTTATTTACACACAACTCTGAAGCTAAGCAGGGTGTTAAAATTGCTGGTACTTACAAACTGCCTGAATTCCCTAAGTCTTTGCCACTCGGTTTCACTACATCGCCAGAAGGAAGCGGCATCAGTCAACAAGTTACTCTTCAACGTTTAATGGTGCCACAGGGTTAAATAATGGCCTTCCTTTTTTGGCCTGAATTTTACCAAAGCTAGCTTCAAACTCTTTTTTTGTTCCATTTAGATTTGCTAGATGTCCATCCTTTATTTTGTAGCCCAAGGAATTCAGTTTCCTTATTCTGTACTGGACTATCTGCGGTGTTAATTCAAGAACCATCGGTGTCTCTCTTATCTGAGCTATTGAAATTCCTTCTTTTAATAATCCTTGAATTCGCTCTTCTAACACAGGAACAGAATAATATAAAAGGGCGGGACATTTCAAAATCAACTGCTTCAGGTCATGATCTGTGCATTTAAGAGCATTTTTAGAGAAGGAAATACTGCTCTGTATACTTTCTGGGCAAAGCTGAAAAAGAAACCCTTTAAGATTGGACAGAAGTTGAAGAATTTCAAAGTTTGTAAAACCTTGCTCCTGGAGAAATTCTAGTGTTTCCTTTATAGTGACAGAAGAATTTAACAAAATAAATGGGTTTTGGCTCAATAACTTTAGAAGCCAAACTTTCATGTTGGCCTCGGAGCCACCTAAGTTTAGATAACTTTCTTGGAGAACCCTTATCATTTCCTTATTCTTCTCAATGGGATTATGAAAAATACTAGATGCAGTTGTCAGAAATCTGCTAATGACCACATTTTTGAGTCCCAACTCTTGAAAGAAATGAATGTTCAGCTGCTGGTTTTCCTGGTGCTTCACAGTAAAGAAAGATTCTGGAAACTGTTCTATTAACTTGATTAACTCTTCCGTGCTTTTGCAGACCGACTGCCAGAGCTCTCTCTGTGTGCTAACAGTGGTTGGACGGCAGACAATTGCTTCTGGGCAGCGTTCCAAAATGCTGGCTACAGCAGTCTCATCTGCACCTGCTTGTTGTAAAATATTTGCAATTTCTTCAACATAGGCTTCATCCTCCAAAAGTACCCATCCTTTTAGTCTGCGAATTTTCCCGATGTCAACTGAAAATTTATGGAGCTTTTCCACTGTTCTTTTGTTTTCTTTGTTTGCCTGATTATCAGTTGTATAGGTGAAGCATGATAAAAAAGGTTTGTATTTGGGAGCTGATACCATCTTTCTGAAAGAACACAGCTTGCAAGGCTGGGATCTGACCAGCAACTTCCACAACATGCCTGCAATCCACTGGCTAATTCCCACCGTCCTGGGACTCAGAATGTACTCAAAGTGCCTGCAAGGAAAGAAAATACAGGTTTTAACAGAAGGGGGGCTGACTTTTAGAACCCAAACACGTATCTGAGCTGTAAGTAGTAAGCATGGGAATAACAGACTTACATTAAGTGGGAAAACTACTCATGTGGAGTATTAAATATGTCTCTTTATGAATACATTGTCTGTCTGAGCTTTGCAACAATCTGGTGAAGCAGTTATATCTATTTTATAGATCAGTAGCAAGACCACAAAAAGTTCAAAGATTCAGAGCTCCAATGTTATTTTGACACCAAGTCCCCTGCCACAACTCTGACATGTTTCTCTGTAGAAGACATATACGAGGCTGTCTGGGAAAACTCCAGCCATAAATGTGTCTATTCTTGATATTACAAGGCTGGATACTCTCCAGACAGCCCTCATATCACAACACACAGGTTTTTTGTTTTTTAACATTGTATATTTAATGTTCAGCTGAAGCAAATAAATGCTTATTAAGAAACGGGAGTCATCTCATTTTATATTTTAGAGTAAACATTTTTTGCTGAATAACTATTATCCAAAATAAGTCCATTTATTTAAAATGAGTTAATAAACGTATGTTTGTTCTATGAGACTTATGTGAAAATCCATTTTGTAAATCCAGAATTAAAGTAAGTCTTAACTGGGCGAAATGAGAATGCCACATGATGGCCCCAGTGGAGCCCCCGTGGGAGATTGTGTTAGCTGTGGATTGGGGACAGTACTTTCAGAACAGTCTAACCAGCTGTCTCCGCTTGACAGCTTTACTTTTGGTACACAGACATGGCTATACTGCTGATACACTGTAGCCTTTGGCACTGTTTGCTAGTATCTCTGATAATGAAAACAGCCTAGTTTGTGTTTTAACTTTCAGAACTTGAGAGTTAAGTTTCCCAGCCCTGCCATGAAAGCATGTAGGATACTGAGCTGTTTGGCTAACTTGTTAGCAGCCTTCCCTTATTAACTTGTAGGTTTGAAGAAAAGCCATTTCCAATCCCTGCCCTTAATAGTGCCCTTGCCATATACACCAAGAACTCTTCACTTTCAAGCCTGCCTTTACTAATCCAAATAGTAATTCTCTAAGGAAAAGTAACAACAGTGTTCTCATTTTGGTTTACTATTTGCAGTAACAGCTCATTGTTACTATGATGTCCAAAATAATACAGGCATAGCTTTTTACTGCTAGTGGTTCAACTAGTTTCCTTCAGATAATTCCCTAATAGCCAAGATGTAAATTGCAAAAGTATTTTTAAGAATTTCTAAGAAGACCATGGATTTTAAGTGGAAAAAGGAGGTACACATGAGGAAGGGCAGAGGCAGATCTGGGCTAGAGCTCCACACCCCACTGTTCAAGGAACCCCCCCCAAACTCAGGCCTCACATCTGTACCACATGCTGGAAGGAGAGTGGGCTCTGCAGTCAAACTGCCCACGCCCAGTCCTGGCTTTAATTTATGGGATAACCTTAGGAAAGTTACTTAGCCTCAAGTTAAACAAGTAAACAGGTAGTGATTAAAACTGCCTCACAGCAAATGTTCAATAGGTATTAGTTCCATTACTAGGAAACATCTAGAGCTAACATTCTTATAGTAATATGACATTAAATTGTACTTTAGGCAGAAGCACATTATTTACAAGGAGCAACTGAAAATTCTATTTTAAATGTTTTTGCTGTCCAAAACAACTGCGTATAAAAGCAATACCACTACAGAGAATGCCAAATTCTGAAAAGTAATATAAGGAAGTGGAAAAAGGTTTTCATAATCCCACTACCTATGGACTTTATATTTTGACATCCAAGTCCTGTTTTTTTGTTTCTTGCCCCCTTTATTATAATTTTTGAATACATAAAGCTGCCTTGTATATGAGAGTTAGGCTCTAAACTCAAGTCTATAATGTGAAAATTGCAAAAACTCAGAATGTTCCTTGCAAACCTCTTAAGCAGGCACCGCACTGGATACCAACATACCATCTTCCAGTAGGTCCAGTGCGGACAGTGGGGCTCCTCCAGTGTTGGGCTAAGCACCAGGTGAAGCAGCTGGCTTACTGTGAGGGTTACATTGTAAACAATGACAAATCATTAAACATCAGAACCACACTGACCATGGTGACACGCCTGCCCAGTGAGACGAAGGGAAAAGCAGGCTGTCCCCCGTGTTTTTTACTTTATGCTGAATATCTGTCCACGTTTCATATTTTTTTCCTTTAGGATGAATTTCTAGTAGAATTACTGAAAAGGAGATGTGTGAACATTTGAATATTTAAGTCATCAATGTACTATATAGAGAAATTATTTCAACTGACATTCTTACAAGCACTATGAGTGATTCTCTCATCAGTTTTAATTTTGGTATGTGAAAATGAATACAACAATAATTTAAATTTATTTTCTTTTATTAGTGAGGCTGAACTGCTCTTAATAAATTATTTTGACCATCATTATTTCCTTTTGTGAATTAATTATTCCTGCCTTTTGCCTGTTAAACAGCAATTTTTCTGCTTTTTAAAAACTGACTTTATGTATAACTCCCGTGGGGGTGGGGCAGATGGCTGTTTTACTGAATGAGCCGTCTGGTACTGCAAGACGGCCAGAAGAGCAGTTTCCGTACAGGCCGCTGTGCGCAGGTGAGCGAGGTGACTTCTTCCTGCTCTTCAGGGCACGTGCGTGCTTCCTTGGTCTTAGACCCACGGGCCTTGACCTGGTCAGCAAGAAGCTTCTGGCAAACCTTGTGTGCCTTCAGCTTGCGGATGTGTTTCATGAGAATTCGCTTGTTCTTGAACGTGTTACCCTTCACTTTCAGGTGATACGTGTGGCGGTCTGTCTGCCTGGATGCACGGCATCTTCCAAGCAGTCGGGGAAGAATTCTCCTCCTCCTCGCCCAGGTCACCTTCTCAGACACTGAGCACCGGCAGTACCCTTTCGCTCACCGATGCCCACGTGCCGGCCCTTCCTGTGGGCCGCAAGCCTGGGGAAGGACAGTCCACAGGCTTCCAGATGATCAGCCCATCTTTGATCCGAATCTGCTGACGGGAGTTGGCACTGGCAATTCCATTGGTCTCAGTGGGGTCCAACCAGACGACCTTTGTGCTGCAGTGGAGAACATGGAGGCAAGCCTCTTCTGAAGTCTGCGCACACTCATGGCTGCAGGAAAGAACCCTATAAACCCTTGATATATTAAAAATAACAATCTTCTCATGTTTGTAAATATTTTCTCCAGTTTCAGCATACCAAAGTGGTTGCTTTTTTCTTTTTTGGTGGTAAGATACACATAACATACAATTTACCATTTTAACCATTTTTAAGTGTACCATTAAGTGGCATTAAGTAAACTCACAGTGTTGTACAACCAGTGCCACTATTTCCAGAATTTTTCATCATCCCAAACACAAAATCTGTACCCATTAAACAGTAATTCCCCACTGTGTCCTCCTCTCAGCCCCTGGTAACCTCTGCTCTACTTTCTGTCTCTATGAATTTGCCTGTTCTTGGTACGTCATCGAAGAGGAATCGTGTAATGCTTGTCTGCTATGTCTGGCTTATTTCACACAGCATAATGTCTTCAAGGTTCATAAATATAATAGTATACTGTGTGTCAGAACAAAGAGGTTTGTTTTAAGTGGGGTAAGGGTCAGGGAAGTTTCCCTTTCCTTTAGGAGTCCTGCTGCTTTTAAAGCACCAGATGATCAGATAAAAATTCATCCATATTTCCTTCTATGTTTGAATTTTAAAAGTTAGCTCCTTTAATTCATTTGAAATTTCTGGTTGTGAGCTGAGACTCCAAATAGATTTTATCAATACTTTAGCTTTCTCCAAGTACTGTTTCTGAACAATCCTTTCCTTGCCCATGATTTGTCCTTCATTATTCATTAAATGTGGCTTGTTTCTAGCTAGCTTCCATCCTAAGTCCCCTACTATTTTGCAATTACCTGAGTAAGCCAGGAGGCTAATTTCTGGCCTTGCTGCATACTTGGCTCCTTCTACCAGACCATCCAAAAACAATCTCTGGTCAACTCACTCTTGCACATCCCCTGCCAACCATGTCAAATCTTTCCAGCTTGGACCTCCAGCTTCCCCCAACCCCAGTCCCACCTTCACTCTTAACCAATACCCTTGCCTCTCCCCTGTACAAAGAAAGGAGACAACTCACCACACCAAACATAAGCCTTCTGCTATCTCCTCTTCCCTGCACTTACAGGTAATCTCTGCTCAGGTGCTGATCCCAACACCTCTGGCCTGAGGTCTGCAGAGCCCTTGATTCTCATGAATTCACTCCTTTAGCCGTATCCTCCTCTGAGGTCCCCACCCTCACGTCAATGGCTCCTCTTCCCACTGCTGCTCCCTATTTTCCTCTCTCCCTCGGTTAATTCTTGCAGATCCTTCTTTCTCTCCATTTTCTTTCCTCCTACTTATATAGCTTCCAATAAAGACCACTTCCACGTGATGACAGCCAATGAGTAGCTTTAGTTACTATCTCTTGACCATTGCAGCTTTCAGTATAATTGACCCCTTTGCCTGTGAAATCTCTCACTCAACTTGCAGGACTTCCCATTCTTCTGATTCTCCTCCTTCGTTCCTACATATCTGACCTCCCTTTGTCTGTCCCCTCTCCAGTCTCATCTTCAAGGCTTGGTCCTGCAACCTCTCATCTTCTTACCTCACAGTTTCTCCCCAGAGATCCTGTCTGTGTCCAGGGCTTCAGTTAATCCACTTGGGCATGGCTCCAGCTTCTTCTCAAAAGGTGATCTTGTCACCTCCCTGCAATAAACTTTACAATGGTATTTTAGGATAAAGATGTAAAACAAAGTAAAAATGCCTTACTATGCAAGGCCCTTTGGGCTCTGTCACCACCCAAATCCCTCCAAACCCCTTTCCCAACACGAGCCACACCTGCTTCCTTTCAGTCCCTGCTGCTCACCTGTTCTCACCAAAGGGTCTTGGAATACTGAGGGCTGTTCCCCATGCCCACATTTTCCCGGGGACATTTCCCTCACATTCAGTGAATAGATGAAGCCGCCTGTCCCCATTACAGGCTCTCATGGGACCCTGGATGGCTCCTCTGTGCCACTTGTCATAGCTGCAGCTATTCATGTGTTCTTTTGGTCTCACTCTCCATGAGGGCAGAGACTGGTCACCACGTTCCTTCCATGAACTGCTTCCCTACCCTTTAACTGGCTGACGTTGGTGACTCTAGGAGGCATTCTTAGGCAGGTGACCTTCATGTGTGCTCCTCTACTGCATCCTGCTCTTGACCCTACTGTAGCACTACATGCCTATAAGTTCGCCGTTTTTTTTGGCTTATTTTTTTTAAGCTCACACAATGTATCAGGAATTTTGCTAACACTACCTTTTCTCCTACAATGTTTCTTCATATCTTTGGATCACATACCTATCAGAGGACATGGAGAGCCACAGACTCTCTCAAAAAAAAAAAAAATCAATAATTTTGCAAAAGATTTTAGCAGGATTCATGGGTACCTTGCAGCCCAACTATGAGTAACATGCACTAGATAGAAAGCACTGGGAGGGCAGGGTTGGGAGCTCTTCTGCTTTATCCCCTGGACCCAGACGAACATGGTCCACAGAGGAACAAAATCAGTGTCTGTCAGCAGAAACTGAATAAACCAAGTTCAGGAGGCAACTTAATGCAGTGTCTAAAACTGTGGGCTGCCTGGGTTCAATTCCTGGTCATCACTTGTGTTGTGACTTGAAGAAGTCATTTCACCTCTCTGTGCCTCAGTACTATCAGGAAAATGGGGAAACTACATCCAGGGTGACTGTGACGATTATAGAGTTAATATCATAAATCAAAGAGTATTCAGAAAAATCGTGAAATCACCACAATCCATTTTAAAGAAAAGAACACAGATGCAAGTAAAGTAACCTGCCCAAAGCTGCTCAGCTAATAAACGGCAGACCTTGTATCCAAACCCAACGTCTCGGCTCCAGACTCCAGCTCTTAGCCCTATGCCTTTCAGACAGTAATGCTCTTGGTAAATGTTTGTTAAATCCCAATGCAGGCTATTCTCTGATACGTCATATTGTGTAGCTATTTTTAAGGAGCGAAATCCACTTCTGTAATAAGCATTTA